>JAGGCT020002965.1:0-7500 GCA_017654935.2 Phymorhynchus buccinoides | reverse complement strand
AACGCGCGGAGAAGAATTAAATTGTGTTTGTGGCGCCTGGGGAGAAAAGTAGTTTAGATTATTTAAACATGCACAGTAGTTTTGTTTTGGTATGATTTGTGGCCAACGCGGGAAAAGTATTGTAGTTGGAACTTAAGTTTAGATTCATCTAAGTATTTGTCTTGTGTTTCTCATTCTGTGTTGAGTAAAAACTGTTGTGTGACCTGGAAGTTGGTTTGACGTAAATGTTTTGTATGGATGTAGGTATGTGTGTAACAAACAAAGGGAGAATGAACATGCATGAGTGAGTCAGATACCCCAAACCCTCTTCCTGACATTCTCCCTTTTTAGTGAAGCATGACTGAAGAATGAGTACAGTGAACGAAAATAGTAGAGTTATTTCTTTTAGACGGAAGTATTTCACGCGAATCGTGACTCACAGACATCGTCACAATCGTTTCGTATTGGGGTCAAATCGTACGCAGTGTGGCTAGGCCTTAAAGGGGCACCCTGACGGATGAGTTGTAAGAAACACGCCGAGATCACCAGGAAAACACCCTTTACAGAGATTGCAACACTCACTTTGCTCTGGTTTCCTAGAAATCAAACCATCAAATCGGCGATTCCTCCTTGGCGGAGGTGCTGGAAATCAAATTCTTTCACCCAAAGAGAAGGCGTGTGCCGTCTCTTTTCTAATGGCCGCCACCAAATCGTTTGCACGACATTTTCGCAATACAAACCTTTTTATTTTATTTTTAAAAAATTGTATACAGTTTATTTAAAGGAGTTTCGCTCACAACAAAGGAAATAGATCCAATTTTGTTTACTGCACTACAAAAAAAAGAAAACGCTTCAACCACAATGAGTTACCTCCACCCACCCCATCCAAAATGGCTACTCTCTCCGGCATCTCCGTCAAGGAGGAATAGCCGTTTTTACAGTTTAATTTATAAGAAACCAAAGCAAAGTGAGTGTTCCGATCCTTGAAAAGGCTATCTTTCTGGTGATCTCGACGTGTTTCTTGCAAAACGCATCCGTCAGGGTCCGCCTTTAAGAGTTGTCGATCATTCGTGGTGAGCATGTGTGACCCAGCGCCACGAAAGGGACATTAAGTGTCAAACTGACCATTCTGAGAAAATCATACATTTAAAAATGTCAGACAATTCTATTTCTAATGATACAAGAACCATTCTTGTATCTTTTTCCGTTCCAGAGTTACGAGCCTTTAAATTTAGTAGGGTGAGTGCCGGTCATTTTGAGAAAACACAGTCTAAAGTCTAGCCTAGCTGAAGAAAATGCATTGACCTACTCGTTTTAAAACTGTTATAAGACCACTTAGAGACAATACCAAACATTGACCTTTATAAATATGAAAGATAAGATATCAGAGAACACGTAAATATCCATTGACCCAACAAAAGAGAGATTATTTACTTTCTGTTGTGAGAAACTAGCCCAGCGACGTAATGTCCCTTTCGTGGTGCTGGGTCACAGTTTGATGAGATAAAACCAACTGTTCAGACGCCGTCTGTTTCTGAGGCATTCCCTTCTCATTAAAAATATAGATCACAGGAGCAGGCTTTATACTGACAATTATCTCCCCCTGATTCGTCACTAGGTGGCGCTTGCACGTAGGACGTAAGCCCGCACGGCCTAGGCATCCATTGTTGCTAGGTCTACTCTCTCTCTAGCTCATGTCTCTCTCTCTCTGTCTCTCTCTCTGTCTCTCTCTCTCTCTCTCTCCCTCCTTCTCTCTTTATCTCCCTCTCTCTCTCTCTCTCTCTCTCTCTCTGTCTCTCTCTCTCTCTCTCTCTCTCTCTCTCTCTCTCTCTCTCTCTCTCTCTCTCTCTCTCTCTCTCTCTCTCTCTCTCTCTCTCTGTCTCTCTCTCTCTCTCTCTCTCTCTCTCTCTCTCTCTCTCTCTCTCTCTCTCTCTCTCTCTCTCTCTCTCTCTCTCTCTCTCTCTCTCTCTCTCTCTCTCTCTCTCTCTCTCTCTCTCTCTCTCTCTCTCTCTCTCTCTCTCTCTCTCTCTCTCTCTCTCTCTCTCTCTCTCTCTCTCTCTCTCTCTCTCTCTCTCTCTCTCTCTCTCTCTCTCTCTCTCTCTCTCTCTCTCTCTCTCTCTCTCTCTCTCTCTCTCTCTCTCTCTCTCTCTCTCTCTCTCTCTCTCTCTCTCTCTCTCTCTCTCTCTCTCTCTCTCTCTCTCTCTCTCTCTCTCTCTCTCTCTCTCTCTCTCTCTCTCTCTCTCTCTCTCTCTCTCTCTCTCTCTCTCTCTCTCTCTCTCTCTCTCTCTCTCTCTCTCTCTCTCTCTCTCTCTCTCTCTCTCTCTCTCTCTCTCTCTCTCTCTCTCTCTCTCTCTCTCTCTCTCTCTCTCTCTCTCTCTCTCTCTCTCTCTCTCTCTCTCTCTCTCTCTCTCTCTCTCTCTCTCTCTCTCTCTCTCTCTCTCTCTCTCTCTCTCTCTCTCTCTCCCTCCTCTCTCTCTCTCTCTCTCTCTCTCTCTCTCTCTCTCTCTCTCTCTCTCTCTCTCTCTCTCTCTCTCTCTCTCTCTCTCTCTCTCTCTCTCTCTCTCTCTCTCTCTCTCTCTCTCTCTCTCTCTCTCTCTCTCTCTGAAATGAACAGAGGGCCTCACGTGAAAGCGCCACCTACATACAATTATCGCCCTTGGGCAACACGAAGAAGCAGTATAAAGCCTCGTTGACTCGAAAACATTATTAGGCAGCTAAAGGGCCCGCAACACTGCATACGATTCAACCCAAATGCGATCCGATTGTGACGATGTCTGTGAGTCATGATTCACGTGAAATACTTCCGTCTAAACAATAATTCCACTGTTTTGTTATTTGGAATGAAATTCTGCTTAACGTCCTCCGGTCTGGAACAGACACATTATGGGACATTAGTAGATATAAAGATGGCGGGACCGATCCTGGAGGTACTAAAGTCTGCTTAACGTCCTCCGGTCTGGAACAGACACATTATGGGACATTAGTAGATATAAAGATGGCGGGAACGATCCTGGAGGCAATACAGATAGACATTTTTTTATGTGGGATTTGGTATTTTGGTACTTTATTTATAGTCACAGAGGCGACTCTGTGAAATTCGGGTTGCTCCCACTTATGTTCACTCCCAGTACTCAAGTAGACCCCCAAAACACGAACCAAATAAAATGTCTGACAACAAAAACACGGATATTTAATTAGATTCGTGTACTACGGGGGTGGGGGGTGGGGGGTGAGGAGACTACAAATATATAGTGAACAAAACTAGAGTAGGGTTTCAACAGATTCAAGTAGACAGTAGAAATTCACGTGAATCGTGCCTCGCATGAAATGTCACAATTGGATCGCGGTGAATAGGGTAAGACGGGGTAAAAAGCCCATGGGCGGGTAAGAAGCCCACGCCAATTATCTCATGAAATGAAGCAAAATGTCAGTCAAATTTGTCCATAAGACGAATGCTAAACATAAACACACGTCTCATGGGCAAAATGTGACTGACATTTGCTTTATTTCATGAGATAATGGTCAACCTATGGCGATATTTTTCACGCCAGAGGGCAGTCAATGCACTAGGGGCTTATCACGCGATTTTCTTACTTGGGCGTAGTGAGAGAGAGAGAGAGAGAGAGAGAGAGAGAGAGAGAGAGAGAGAGAGAGAGAGAGAGAGAGAGAGAGAGAGAGAGAGAGAGAGAGTGATGGTAGGACCACTCACTGTCTCTCTCTCTTTCTGTATCCCCAACTAATAATATAGAGAGGATTAGCCCCACACGAGCGTCATGCCCTCTGGCGTGAGAAAAATCGCACTAAGTCTCTCATTGACATGGGCTTCTTACCCGCCCATGGGCTTTTTACCCCGTCTTTACCTACCACTCTACACCACAATCACCTATTCTGCAGATCAGTCACGGGGGGAGGGAGAGGAAAACTTCCTACTTCATTTTGGGCTTTATATAAATCTAGTTGAATGAGTTTGAGAACTTTTGAAGCTCTTGTTATAAGTACAATAGTAGCACCGTATTGTTGAAGCGAAGAAAAGGAATGGTCGCAAAAAGTAATAGTTTTGGTGCACAGAGAGATTGATGGTCAACACGAACGTGACGTGACATCAGTACTGACCTACAAAGACTCTGTAAGGTTGGGGTTTGTACTATAATAATTTGGTTTTAGATTAAGTTATGACATGTTCAATCATTGTTCAACCCAAATAACAGAGCATTGTGATGGCGTCAATGCTAAAGCAGACACGAGACTAAAAGATTTTGATGGCCTCCTTCCTCAGAAATACGTGCCAGAATAAACTTCGATGAAGAATACGATATCATGGAAAATGGTTATATGTTACAATTTTTTAATTTTTTAGATAAGTTGACACCCCCACCCCCACCCCCATCATCCGTCTTTCTGGTCCGTTCTCGTGCCTTTGATCAGAACATTTTTTTGCTACTGTTTTCTTCAGCAAAAGTCGGACATGCTGGGTCTAACTATTTCTTAGGCGCATAGCGGCAGCATGAAATATCTGCTCTCATACAATGACAGCATACTGTCAGAAGAAGTGAAGTTGGCACAGCCTAAGGCCGTGTACACATATAAGCGGATGTTCCGTGCGGAAACCCGTGCGCAATCCATAAATAAGTGAAACAAAGAATGGAACATATTTGCACACGTGTCCGAATTTCCCCAAGCTTTTTTTAATTTTTTAATTTTGTTATCAAATGCGTACCCCTTCACCTTTCTTGTACTGAACTATTACCATTTACATTTGCAGCTTTTCATCAATCGTTTGCTTTTGTTTATGTGGAGTTTTGTCCACATATTCAGTTATTTGTAATTTTCTTCTTAAATAAATGGATTGTCTTTTCCTGTCTGCCATTGCTGCTGAAAATAGAAGGATGGACAGTCTCTCTACTACCAACACAAAAGTACAGGCACTCATATATTTTTTTCTGCTCAACATTTATTTTGAACAGAATACTGAAGGGAAGTATAAAATAAAGGAACAAAAAGAACTCAATTAGTCTTGCAATCAAGTGCCTGTACTGGTTAGACTGTGACGCAACTGGTATGAGGTAAACTTTCCCTTTTTGGAACCTTCAATTTTCTCGGAACATCCTTTCAGTTCAGGCCCAACTCATGTTTAGTCACACACTGACGCAACACGATTAAGTCCCTTTTTTCAGGGTAGCTGTGACCCAAATACAAATTCCCCCCACTTCAAATTGAGGCTACTCTTTAAAATGATGTTTCGTTTTTAATTTGGGGGCAGTTGTATGAGAAACAACAAGATTTCTTACCAGCTGTAAGATGGAAAACACGTGAAACGTGATTTTGACACGTGATCTGGTGGGTCTTTAAAAAAATGTTGTCAATGGTAATTCGCTTACAAGAAAATAGAACTCACTTATAAGAAAATGAGCTGCAAACCAACTCTCTTATATGACATAATTTTCTTATATCCAAGTTTCCATCGCGGATGGGAGAAGGAATTTGCTTGCTTTATAACCGAGTTTTCTTACAAGCGAGTTTGTTATATCCGAGTTTTGATAATAGATAAGAAAGAAACATTCTGGCAGGGGACAAAAATTGCTTGATTATAAGCGAGTTTCTTATAAGCGAGCGAGTTTCTTATAAGCGAGCGAGTTTCTTATAAGCGAGTTTCTTATAAGCGGATTCGGACAAGATAGTAAGAAACCATTATAACAACATCTGAATTTTGTGTAAAACTTGGGGGTGCGCCTTATAATCAGGGGCGTCTTGTAGTCCGTAGAATACCACTGTTTAACCCTTTCACCGCCAAAGTCGCATTTTAGCACCAGTGATTTACCACCTATATCACTAAAGGGCATCCAACTGTGGTATATTATCCAAATACCTTTTTGTCCTAGTTTTGGGAAGTAAGAATATACCTTATTGTATATATTTCACATAAGAATCGCCAATACTGCAGATGGATTTTGATCTCTACCCTGGTACATTTAATGGAAACTAGCGCAACGCCCCGTACTGGTAACGCCTAGTACCGGTAACGCCTAGTACAGGTAACGCCAAGTACTGGTAACTCTGAGTACCGGTTTCGTTGGGTCCGTGAAATATTATATTTTTATTTTTGTGGCTGAAAACCCAATTTTTAGACCCCTACTACTTTCAAGGCCTACCGATCTCCATGACCTTGACCGTGACCTTGATCGGTATGCAATCAGAAAAAACGTAAGCCAAAGTACCTACATGCCAAGTTTGAAGTCCCTAAGACCAATGGTGTGGACGTTATAGCCCCTTAAATATTTTCGGTTTTCAAGGTCATACACCAAGGTGAAGGTCACAACGGCAATAATTTATGCGCGGATGCCTTCCTCTCATGGTGACACTTTGGCTAGAGGAAATCTTTTTGAAAGTATTTCTTGAAAAAAGGCAGGAGAATGGACCGGAAAGGCAGAACGATAGTAGATAACAGCATGCAAAGGGAAAAGGCAGAATGAACGAGACTGGCAGATTAGAGGTAGTTATAAGCACATAACTTCCAGAAGGTGGGGGAACTATTTGTACGGAAGACCCCCACCCCCCTCCCAGTATCCCTAGGGGGGGGAAGCTTGCTGCGTTCTACTCCCACCCCCACCCCCACCCCCACCCCCCACCCCCACCCACACCCCAGTCAGTCTCTCTCTCTCTCTCTCTCTCTCTCTCTCTCTCTCTCTCTCTCTCTCTCTCTCTCTCTCTCTCTCTCTCTCTCTCCACTGTCTGTATAAAAATAGCTGCAGCTGGGCTCGCAGCGGGAGGCAAGCAAAGAGCCAAAGACATTGAAAAGAAAAGACTGGCATCTGGTCCCTGTTCCCTATATCAGTAGTGAGGACAGAAACACTGGTTGTGTCCCTTTTAAACATCTTTATGACATAACACGTCGATAGGCCAGTTGAATTCTCTGTTCAAATTCCAATCTGAGTCTTTGCATAGCCGCCACTTGTGAACTACCCCACTAACGATAACTCTATCAGCCAGGCTCGCCGTAACTCTTAAGTAGCCCATCTTCCCCTTTTAGAGTCTTTGGTTATGTGTCAAGTGTTGGTTTAAATTAGCGTCCTGCAAAATAAATCGGTTTATAGCGCGTGTTTATGAACGGATGGTGTTGAAAGTTTGCACGACGATAGTCACTATCTCTGGTCACGCATATTCCAAATCTCGAGTCAATGTCGGGTCTGGTTATGCCGCGGTTTGTGAAAACGTGAAACGGCCTGTCGGCGCCCGTATCTCAGGCATTTCTGAATCGATTCGCTTCTGCTTTGGAGATACGGGCGCCGAGAGGCCGGCGGATGCGCGTTTCGCGCATTTGCGAAACCGCGCAAATGATACGGCCGCCTCAGTTGCTGTTGCCATCGCCCCGTGAGGGCTCACAGCAAATTTGAAGCGATTCGGTCGAAAAACGGCGGAGTTATAAGGCCCGTTTCGTGTTTCAGACAGACAGATAGACACACACACACACAGACACACACACACACGGACAGTTGGCTTTTTACTATATGATGTTTGGCTGAA
>JAGGCT020002963.1:27500-30374 GCA_017654935.2 Phymorhynchus buccinoides | reverse complement strand
TGTTGGTGTGTGCACCATTGGCTTCGTTGTGGTGGCAAACGTGGTTGCCTGGGTGGCACATGTTTGGTCGTGTGGCAAATGGCACAAATCTTTACCTTTCCTTTACCCTAAACTCAAAGTTTGCTTAATTTATATAATGCAATATTTATTTAATTTTATAACCATCAACCATTTCACGCCAATTTTGTTAGCCATTTATTTTATTTGCACCACAATGGTAACACCATGTTCACTAAAAAAAAAAGGTATCCAAATCAGGGCCTGTTATTTGAAGACACTATTTTTCTTAATTTTGGGTTAGTAGTTTAGGTAATAGTTTAGGTTTAGGGTAAGGATTTGCGGGATATTTAGGCAATCCAAATGTCTATTCACCACACAAAGCCTAAATGTATTACATGTTTACCAGAGGAATTCCCAATATTGCAGGTTTGTTTTTCTCTACCAGTTAAGTTTAATCGCATTATGCATTTTGGGGATTGAAAATGGCTGGCGGTGGAAATTGGAAATGTTGTTTGGGGGATAAAGGTGGTTGGGGTTTTAAGCACAACTTTACGTGAATTTTGTGTGTGAACTTGAATGTGAAAACATTGATGTTTTGTGATTCGTTTTTGTTGAATGAAAGATGATGAAAACTTGTGTGAAAGAAAAAGCCTTCTTTGACGCTAACCTATGGTGTGCATGTTAAGTAGCTGTGGTAGATGATGCAGCAGCAAAAAGCAGTGAAGCAGGCCAGTTCTCTCAGGTCAGATCAGATCAGGAATATGAGGACAAGAAAGGCGTCGCTGATTATTCAGTGTCCTTTCAGTTTTGTTGGATTATATACATGAGTGAGATAGTTTAAAGAAGCAACGCTGCTTACAAATCATACTCATATTGAAGTTTCGACATTGAAGGATGATTATCAAGCCTAACATTTTAACACATACTTTACCTTGTATTTTACCTCCTGATATTGTATACATTATACAAAGTTGGATTTTTAAGACAATACCTGATGAAGAAGACAGAAATCACGTCCGTGAAGAAAATCGGGTTGCTAGTTTCGGTTTCGGTTTCATGAATTCAACATTTTTTTGTAAATAACTTCCTGACAAACTTCCTCAACATGATCAAGAGCAACACCCCACAACCGATCTATTACCAAGTGTTAACATGCCTATAGTTATGTAGACTTATCTATAAAACAGATATTATCATTACAAAAACAATGCTTACAATCTTACGCCGTCAATCTTATGCGCGGAAGTGGGTAACTTGTCGATCACCTTTTAGAAATGGCGTTTCTTCTTCTCTACTCGCTGTTCTCGTCACATGAGACAATGCGAGACCAGGGTTGAGTTTCATTAGAGGTCGGTATTCGCGCGAATTACGGTTACATCAAAAGGGGTCTAAGAAACACCAATAGCGTTAGTTGTTTTTTGTGGTTTTTATTTTGTTTTTTTCTTCTTCCATTTAGTATCCACAATCAACAATTTGATTTTTGTATACAGTTTGGTCGAGGTCCGAAGGTCGCACACAGAACAAAAACAAATAAAAAACAACCCTAATCTACTGTGACCCAGCCAGCCAAGACCCGTTCAGCGGAAGCTCGGCATGATGCTGAATCGGCAGGAACTGGAACCCCTAAGCTAATTTTTATTTTTAAAGAGGGTATTTACAATGACATAATGACCACATACAATGACCACACACCTGCATGTTGACCATGACACAGTCAGGACTAACAATGACCACATACCTGTTGACCATGACACAGTCAGGACTAACAATGACCACATACATGTTGACCATGACACAGTCAGGACTAACAATGACACAACTTATGATGACCACATACCTGCTGACCATGATGCATCGTGTAATGCTTAAACATGTGTTTTCTTCAATACATGATTGTGCGCATGCACATAATTATACTTACTTAGGGGAAGACGGGGTAAAAAGCGCATGGGTGGGTAAGAAGCCCACCCCAATTATCTCATGAAATGAAGCAAATTTCAGTCTCATTTTGCCCATGAGACGAGCGTTAATGTCTAGCATTCGTCTCATGGGCAAATGTTTTTCTGAAATTTTACCTTTATTTCATGAGATAATTGGGGTGGGCTTCTTACCCGCCCATGCGCTTTTTGCACCAGCCACGCCCGCCCCATCCCGTCATGCTATAAGTAAGTATAATTATGTGCATGCGCACAATCATGTATGTATCTTCCCCTACTAAAAAAAAAAGTGTGGTCGTGCATGCACGAGCAAACACGTTAACTAATATGGGCATGTGAATTGTGTTAATTATAAAAAAAACTGCTTTTACACACATACACAGACGTATGTAAGTCTCTATCTCTCTCTCTTTTTTTCCTTTCTGTGTTAATGTTTTTGTTTTAAATACAAACGCGTGTATATTACACGCAAGCTGTAGGATTATGCACTTCTTTAAGCACTTAGTCTTTGAAAAGTAGGCCTTATGTGTATGAATAGTAACCAAATTCTAAGGGATATTTCAAAAAGTGATGATCAAATCTGAATCACTCAAAGTTTGAAAAGAAAAGATTTATTCGTTTGTCTTTGGCATATCAGAAAGTGGTCATAATTTTGAACACCACACTTCACAGCATTGGCATGCAATAATAAGAAACAAAAACATTCTTACTAATCTTGAACACAAATATAAAAAAAAACACTTGCACCAAAACACAGTGAAAGAATGCGCATAATAGTATGTATGCGCATGCACATTTGTCTGTGCCATGTTTGAGTGCATCAAACTATTGTGAGGCACTATGTTAAATGAATTAATGTGTTTGTATTTTGTGTGTGTGTGTGTTTGTGTGTTTTTTCGTGCAATGCTTATAAAATGTGTCTGTCCCAAGAAGGATA
>JAGGCT020002963.1:10000-22500 GCA_017654935.2 Phymorhynchus buccinoides | reverse complement strand
TCAAAGTCATCAACATACAACACCGTTATTGATTACTCATGTCCTCCGCTACATGAACACAGCAACGTGTTTAATTCAGAACTTCCAGCCCACGGGGGCTTCAAAGTCATCAACATACAACACCATTATTGATTACTCATGTCCTCCGCTACATGAACACAACAACGTGTTTAATTCAGAACTTCCAGCCCACCGGGGCTTCAAAGTCATCAACATACAACACCATTATTGATTACTCATGTCCTCCGCTACATGAACACAACAACGTGTTTAATTCAGAACTTCCAGCCCACGGGGGCTTCAAAGTCATCAACATACAACACCATTATTGATTACTCATGTCCTCCGCTACATGAACACAACAACGAACATAGGGATGCAAAACTAGTACTCATTCCCAATAACAATCTACCCAATAATAGCCGGTGGCATCAAGAGCTAAAGTAAATGACTAGAAGAGCTGTATAGAATAAATCTGAAAAAATGTCTGTGCTAATTTCCTTAAATTGAAGAACGAAAACGAAATTTTATTTAACCAGGGAACATGAGATAAGCAAGCTACATGCTTTTTTCCACCCAGACCTGGGAAAAAATAAAGTAAATCAAACAAGAAAGCTAAATCATCATATAGTAAAAAGCCAAGTGTCCGTGTGTCTGTCTGTCTGAAACACAAAACGGGCCTTATAACTCCGCCGTTTTTCGACCGAATCGCTTCAAATTTGCTGTACTCAGCGTTACCAGTACTTGGCGTTACCGTTACTAAGCATTACCGTTACTAGGGAGAGCGCGTCACTCTCACAGCAGCGCCAACGGGAAACGGGGCCTTATAACTCCACCGTTTCTTAACCGAATCGCTTGAAATTTGCTGTACTCAGCGTTACCAGTACTTGGCATTACTGTTACTAGGCGTTACTGGTACCCGGCGTTGCGCTAGTAATATATATACATGCAGAAATGAGAAGAAAAGGGAGGGAGGATGGGGTAGGGAGGCACAGGGAGGCACAGAGGGAGATAAGGATGGGGACATTTTATGTTTAGTTGGGTTCGCGTTACTCAATAGTGCTTTAACCCTTTCGCCGCCAGCCATTTTTCAGCCAAACAAATGCCATTATTAAACTTACCAGGGTAGACCCCAAAAACATCTGCAATATTGCGAATTCCTCTGTGACATGTATAACATTAGGCCTATCCTTACCTTCCAAAATTACGAAAATAGGGTATTTAGATAATATGCACCAATTTGATGCCTTTCATAGTGACATAGGTGTCTAATTACCGTGGTGCTAAAGTGAGACTTTGGCGGTGAAAGGGTTAAACTGACATGTATAACATTAGGCCTATCCTTACCTTCCAAAATTACGAAAATAGGGTATTTAGATAATATGCACCAATTTGATGCCTTCCATAGTGACATAGGTGTTTAATTACCGTGGTGCTAAAGTGAGACTTTGGCGGTGAAAGGGTTAAACTGACATGTATAACATTAGGCCTATCCTTACCTTCCAAAATTACGAAAATAGGGTATTTAATAATATGCACCAATTTGATGCCTTTCATAGTGACATAGGTGTCTAATTACCGTGGTGCTAAAGTGGGACTTTGGCGGTGAAAGGGTTAAACTGACATGTATAACATTAGGCCTATCCTTATTCCAAAATTACGAAAATAGGGTATTTAGATAATAGAGCACCAATTTGATGCCTTCCATAGTGACATAGGTGTCTAATTACTGTGGTGCTAAAGTGAGACTTTGGCGGTGAAAGGGTTAAATGACATGTAAACATTAGGCCTATCCTTACCTTCCAAAATTACGAAAATAGGGTATTTAGATAATATGCACCAATTTGATGCCTTCCATAGTGACATAGGTGTCTAATTACCGTGGTGCTAAAGTGAGACTTTGTGATTGATGCCTTTCATAGTGACATAGGTGTCTAATGCTAAAATGAAGGCAGTGAAAGGGTTAAACTGACATGTATAACATTAGGCCTATCCTTACCTTCCAAAATTACGAAAATAGGGTATTTAGATAATATGCACCAATTTGATGCCTTTCATAGTGACATAGGTGTCTAATTACCGTGGTGCTAAAGTGAGACTTTGGCAGTGAAAGGGTTAAACTGCTGTATAACATTAGGCCTATCCTTACCTTCCCAAAATTACGAAAATAGGGTCTTTGGATAATATGCACCAATTTGATGCCTTTCATAGTGACATAGGTGTTTAATTACCGTGGTGCTAAAGTGAGACTTTGGCGGTGAAAGGGTCAAAGCTGACAACGTATAACATTAGGCCTATCCTTACCTCCAAAATTCTTAACCGAAGGGTATTCAGATAATTGCACCAATTTGATGCCTTTCCAGTGACATAGGTGTCAATTACCGTGGTGCTAAAATTAGACTTTGGCGGGAAAGGGTTAAACTGACATGTATAACATTAGGCCTATCCTTACCTTCCAAAATTACGAAAATAGAAGAAAAGGGAAGAAAAGGGATGGAGGATGGGGTAGGGAGGCACAGGGAGGCACAGAGGGAGATAAGGATGGGGGACATTTTATATTTAGTTGGGTTCGCGTTACTCAATAGTGCTTTAACCCTTTCGCCGCCAGCCATTTTTCAGCCAAACAAATGCCATTATTAAACTTACCAGGGTAGACCCCCAAAAATCTGCAATATTGCGAATTCCTCTGTGACATGTATAACATTAGGCCTATCCTTACCTTCCAAAATTACGAAAATAGGGTCTTTGGATAATATGCACCAATTTGATGCCTTTCATAGTGACATAGGTGTCTAATTACCGTGGTGCTAAAGTGAGACTTTGGCGGTGAAAGGGTTAAACTGACATGTATAACATTAGGCCTATCCTTACCTTCCAAAATTACGAAAATAGGGTATTTATATAATATGCACCAATTTGATGCCTTCCATAGTGATGTGACTGTACAACAAGTATTTTTTGTTGTTTATGACTTGGCTGGTAAAGGTAGTCAAAGCAGACAGTGTGATTTTGGCAACATCAATTAAGGTAGTTTATGTAGAAGGGGATTTACCATAGTGCCAGACTTTCTGGAACAGCAAGTAGAGGCACAAGAATATACTTTTTTTTTTATAATATAGTTTTATTTTTTGGATACTTTTTTTATTTTTGAAGGTTAGTGTGTGTTATTATTGATTAAATGGGATACTTTAATGCTAAGCATAATTATAATAGACCCCAGGTCGTCTCCAGGGGTGTGGGACTATATTTAGTGGAGGAGGAAAGGTGTCAGTAGGTTGATGTATAAGGCTTTTGCCTCCAACTTTTCCCACTCTTTTGCACTGCTGGTCTTGTGCATGCAGGATCTGTGCTGCTGTTTGTAATTGAGTTTGTCACAAAGAAATTGAAATGTGACCTGTTTGCATCAGATGCAGGGCCCTGATGTGTGCTGGTATGTACCAATTTTGTGTGTGTGTGTGTGTGTTTTTAAGCAGTTTATTGTCTGCTCAGAAAAAGAGTATGTATTTTGTGGATTTGGGCTACTGTTTGATACTTGATATTTGTTGGGGGACAGGAGCCATTGCTTCTGCCAAAGTAAGCACAGGCTTTGACTGGAGTGTGCACTCTTTTTGTATCTATTTGGCGCACACGTTTTATGTTTTATGCTATTTTTGTCAGTTTGTCCCCAGAGAGGACATTTGTGAGAAGGCTATAATGCATCCAGTATTTTGTTTTGTAATTGGTTTTTTTTAAAAGAAATTTTGTTGACTCACTGAACGTATTGTTTATTAATGTAAGATTATGGTGGTGATGTTTGATATTTTATATAACTTAGTAAATTTTTAAGAAGAAAACTGTGACAAGGAAGTACAGGTGACGCTCCTGTACATAAGAATAGGTCTAGGTTCAATGCCTCCACAGTTGTGACAAGGGAAGCAACCAGGTAAATGAAAGTTTTAAGACCGAACCCAAGTTATTTCCCTTCCATTGTCTTTGACAGTATGATTTAGGTGTGGAGTTGCTGACACCAATGTACATTTTTTTCTTAGCTTTGGAGCGCCCGAACGTGGTTAGACGGAACTGAGCCATGATGTCCTGATGTGAGAGGACTCTCCCTGAGGTACATGTTCTGTTTATTTTTGCTTAAAGTATTTTTTTATACTGAGTATGATTGACTTACCCACATGTTTCGGGGTAATTGGCTACTATATTTTTGATCTATGAAATCATGGAGTGTTCAGTTGTGCCAAGATATTTTTTATTGTAATGACCAAGATATGAGCGCAGGATCGTGGTCATTCAGGTTTTTTTTAAGTCATGTATTTGTCATATTTCAATGTATTTTTCCATTTGTCATTTTATTCTTTTATAATCTTGAAATGCATTTTTTTTTCATGTATTCCTTTGCTTGGTTGTCATAATATACCATGGTCTCTGAACAGGTTACACCTGGCGAGGGAGATAACCTGGCAACATTAATTATGTTAAATTCATGCTAGAAGACACTTCAAATTTTTGCTGATTTTGTATCCCATTTTCTTAGTCTATGATGTAGTGTGTCACACATGCTTGGTTTTTTTATTCTCTGTTTCATGTATTGTGTATTGCCTAAGAATGTTTATTTTACATCATTTAATGCTGCGGTTTCCTCATAATGCAATGTCTAACATTTTCTTGATGGTTTGCCAATTCAATGACAATGTTGGTTCATAATTTCACATTTCAATTGATGATGTTACATTTGTCACAGTTGAAGTTTTCTGTATGCGGTTACCCATTCTTTTCCCTTTGTTGTTTTCAATGCTAACGGCATTACATTGTTGCTAAAATGTATTCATCATATTCATCACAGGTCGACCTGAGTCATCACTACCCTGCTTATGTAATCACATCCATCACCTTTTCCTTGTGCATGTAGCTTAATGCTTTGTTTTTCTTTTCTTTCTGGTATATTCCAGGTTGGTGTTTTGTATGAAATAAAAAAATGTGGAAACGTTGACACGGTCTGGGCGTGTGGCGAAGGAAGAGAGATTGTGTCCCCTCACCCCATCTCTACCCCTTCCTGTTGCCATACAATCCCAACATGTCACAAATGGCGTCGCCGACAGGATACGAACACCTCCAACCTCAGGGAGGCGGGGACCATGGACCCTCCGCCACGACAAAAACGGTCAGTATGTCAACCATGGGGTCGGGGTTCCTAAGCTGGAGTCGATGCCTCTGACACCAGCACCCATTGTAGACTGCACGCGGATGGCTGGGGCAGATCCCATGCCGCCAAGGGCCACCGGGGTGGAACTGAGCCCAGGGCAGTTTTCCTGTGCTGTGTGAAGAGAGGCAGACTAAGGGGTAGACTTGGACTCTGTGCAGAGATTGAGACTACAGGAAAAGACTGGTTGAACCTGAGACACTTAGACGGATAGGTATTTGAGAGAATAGTTTGTGTATACACAGTTGGGATTTTGATGTGCTAGTATTCTTGTTGTACTACCTGATGTATAACAGGACCGATGGACTGCTGCGGCTGATGATGATGACAGGTCAAAATTTAAATTATTTATTATAGTGAGCCTGCTTGGTGTTACATTTTTGCTTGTTTATTTGGTATTATGGTTTAGATTAGTTGAAATAATTTTGGTTGTTGTAGTTGTAGTTAGATATAAGATGGCAGAGGCACCATTAACTTTGGAGGCTTTAGCTCAAGAATTAGAACAGTTAAAGAACACGAGTCAAAAGATAGTAGTGATTCCTAAAGAGAGGGCTGTCAAATTTTTCTCGGGGTCAGGGCATCCAACGGTCGATGAGTTTGAAAAGGATATTAAAGGGATTTGGTCTAGCCGGGGACTTCAGGCAGGGGATAAAGATGAAAAGTTAGACGTGATCCAGAAACACGTAACCGAAAATGTGAAGGGGGAACTTTTGTGTTACCCAAGCGCAAAGCAGGAGGACCCAGAAGAAGTCCTTAAAATCCTCCATGAGGTTTGGGGAGAGCAGCGGACAGTCAGTGAGCTGCTTGGCACCTTCTACTCTGTTTCTCAGAAAGGGTATGAGGGTGTCCGTGAATACAGTCACCGATTGAACAGGGCCTTTTATGAGGTGACGGCCAGACAGGAAAGCGAAAAACAGCAAAAGTTAAGTGACCAAGTTCTGAGAGACCACTTTGTGGCAGGCCTCACCCATGACCAGCTGAAAAGGAGGCTGCGGGAGCAGATCCATCAGAAGCCCACAACCTCCTTTTTGGACGTGAGAGGGGAGGCCATCCGATGGACAAAGTATGAGGAGGAGGCTCCCCAGGAAGCCGTGGCAGCCCAGGCCGAAGTCTCAACTAGACAAATTGAGGCAATGGAGGCGATCGTACAGAAGCTGAGTTCGATGGAAACAAAAATGAAGAAGCTGGAAGAGCAGATCCAGATCCAGACTTCCACTGCCAGTACTGGGGGAGGGGGCCCGGCAAGGAAGAAGCTCCCTTTCACCAGGGATGGGCGTCCCATTTGCATAAATTGCAACGAAGCGGGACACATAAAAAGAAACTGCCCCAAGGGGCCGGGAAACGACAGGCCGCAGTAGGGATGAGCCGCGCTGCTGAGAGGCCACTTTCTGGCTCAATTGAAAAGCTGGTTGGGAAATGTCCGCATTTGAGGGTGACCTTGAACCACAAGGAAGTGGATGCCCTTGTTGACACAGGTTCGCAGGTGACCATGATGGGGGAGAGCACCTTTAAAGAACTCTTTAAAGGAGCCTCTCTGCAACCTGTGTCTGGATGGTTGAGGGTCACAGCAGCAAATGGGTTGGACATTCCCTACCTAGGTTATTTTGAGGCTGATGTCGAGGTTTGGGGAAAGGTGGTCCGTCAAAAAGGTGTTCTTGTGAAGTGTGAATCGTCACCCTCTGATGTCCCGGTCATTTTGGGAATGAATATTCTGCGGGAGGTAATACCAGATGTTTGTTCCCAAAATGTGGTGCAAGGATTTGCACGCGTTGCTGGGAGGGAGTCGGTTTATATTCCACCAAGATCGGCAGCCAGTGTTCGAGCTTCTGGGATGCAATCAAGCAACCCAATAGGTGGAGAGGTGTTGATAGAACCGCTTCCAGAGTCCTGCGAAAAGGGTTTGTTAGTCCCGCCCACAGTGTCCAAAGTAGAAGGCAAAAGTTGCTATGTCCAGGTCATCAACATCAGTGATGAGGGGATCATGTTGAGACCAGGCACAAGGTTAGGCACTGTGCAGTCATTCCAACATGAGGCGCCTCCTGGTCAGGTCTCAGTTGAGGTCAGCTGCAGGGAAATTCATGTGTCTGTAAACTCAGCTGACATTAGCCCTGAGACAAAGAGCCAGAAATGCCCAATTGACCTACAGGGAGTCGACTGCACAGAGAGTCAGCGCCAGCAGCTGGAGGAGTTGTTGTCTGCTAACGCAGACCTGTTCTTCAACGACGACTGCGATCTAGGCTACACAGACAGGGTGACCCACAAGATCCATTTAAAGGATGATGTCCCAGTGGCATCAACTTTTCGTCGGATCCCGCCGACCCAGTACCAAGAGGTGAAGGAGCATATTCAGACATTGATGGAGAGAAACATAGTGCAAAAGAGCTCTAGCGCCTATGCATCGCCTGTCGTCGTCGTTCGGAAGAAAGACAATTCCATTCGTCTATGTGTTGATTACCGCCGTCTGAATGAGAAGACAATTCTGGACGCGTTCCCTCTACCAAGAATAGATGATTCACTTGACGCTTTAGGGGGAGCCAGGTTGTTTTCTACCTTAGATCTGGCTAGTGGATATCATCAGGTTGCCATGGCGGAGGAGGATAGGCACAAGACAGCCTTCATCACACCGTTTGGATTGTTCGAATATCTACGAATGCCAATGGGGTTATCAACTGCCCCAGCAACATTCCAACGGTTGATGCAGACAACTATGAATGATCTGGCTTTCCAAATCCTACTGGTATACCTGGATGATCTCCTGATCTATAGCCAGACGTTTGAGGAGCACTTGGAGCGGCTGCGTGTGGTCTTCCAGCGCCTGAGAGAGGTGGGCCTCAAGCTCAACCCTCAAAAGTGCCACCTTGTCTGTAAGCAGGTCGAGTATCTGGGCTATACTGTTTCAGGCGAAGGTATTTCCACCTCCGCTTCAAAAATCAAGGCTGTCATGGATTGGCCAGAACCGCAGACATTGAGGGAGTTACGGTCTTTTCTGGGTTTTGCAAGTTACTACAGGCGGTTTGTCAAGGGTTTCGCTAAGATTTCCATGCCACTCAACCAGTTGGTTTCCACCACCTACCAGCAAGAGAAGGAAAAGAAGCGCAAAAGCAAGTCAGTCTCAGTGGTGGAAGCTTGGGGTCCGGAATGCCAAAAGGCCTTTGAAGACCTGAAGAAAGCCCTGACAACCGCGCCTGTACTAGGGTATGCCGATTTCAACTCGCCCTTCATCCTAGAGACCGATGCCAGCTTGGATGGCCTGGGGGCAGTTCTGTCCCAGAAGTTGGAAGGAGGACATCGAGTTATTGCATACGCCAGTCGATCCCTCCGCCCCACAGAGAGGAATATGCTCAACTATAGCAGCATGAAGCTTGAACTCCTTGCACTCAAATGGGCTATGTGTGAGAAGTTCCGACCATACCTACTTGGTGCGCACACCATAGTACTTTCTGACAACAATCCGCTTAGTCACATCAAAACAGCCAAGCTAGGAGCGGTGGAGCAGAGGTGGGCTGCTGAATTAGCCTGTTTTGATTTCACCATCAGGTACCGCTTGGGGAGAGAGAACAGGAATGCTGATGCACTGTCTCGGAATCCTGCCTCTGCGCCAGAAGGCCCAGGAGAGGAAGAGGTGAGAGCTGTCTCATGCCAAGCAAAGAGACAGATAGAGGAGGTGCATGAAGTCCATCACTCTGCGACCGTTGAACCCTTGGGCCAAATACCCATGAAGGCCGGTACTCCTTTGGTACCAGAACCGGAACCCCCACCAGCCATGGTCTTCCCTTCACTGTCAGCAGAGGAAGTAAAGGAAGCTCAGCAAACGGACAAAACCGTGGCACCTTTCGTCCCATGGGTACGTACACACAATCGACCATCCGGGAAGCTCATAAAGAGGATGGATGCAGACCAAAGGGCACTTTTGAGGCATTTTGAGCGACTGGTCCTAATGGATGAGGTTCTCTACCGAGTGGTAGATGACCCAGTCGAGGGTCCTGTGTCCCAGCTTGTGGCCCCGGAGAGCTTGCGTGTTAGCCTGCTGCGGTTAGCACATCAAGACTGTGGACACCAAGGGCCAGAGCGAACCCTCAACTTGCTGCGTCAGCGGGTGTTCTGGCCAAACATGCACTTGGATGCAGATGAGTGGTGCAGGCGCTGTCAGCGGTGCCAGACAGCCAAGACCCCAAACAAAGTGGTCCATACGCCAATGGGACACCTCATGGCCACCAAGCCCCTGGAAGTCGTTGCCATCGACTTCACTGTGTTGGAGCCAGCCAGTGATGGCACAGAGAATGTCTTGGTGATAACCGACATTTTCACCAAGTACACCATTGCTGTGCCAACCCGAGATCAAACGTCCGCCACAGTGGCCAAGGTTCTCATTCAAGAATGGTTCCAGAAATACGGTATTCCGCAGAGGATCCATTCCGACAAGGGGCGCTGTTTCGAGTCGGCAATCATCCATGAGCTCTGCCGACACTATGACATCATCAAGTCCCGTACGACTTCATACAATCCTGCTGGGAACGGGCAGTGCGAACGGTACAATCGTACGATGCACAACCTCCTGAGGACCCTTCCCGAACAGCAGAAACGTCGGTGGCCCCAGCACCTGGGTGAGGTTACATGGATGTACAACTGTACACCCCATGGGTCAACCGGAGTATCCCCATACTATCTGCTGTTTGGGAGGAAGCCCCGTCTGCCCATTGACATCTTCCTCGGAGAGAAGCAAAATGAATGGAAGGCCGTTATGCCCACACAGTGGCTGGAGGGACATGTTGAACGGCTGAGGGTGGCCCATCAAAAAGCAGGGGAGCTCCTCCAATCTCGTGCCGCCAAGCGAAAAGTCAGGCATGAACAAGGGAACTGCGTGTCGGATCTACAGCCAGGGGATCTTGTTCTGGTCAAGAGACACCTGCCAGGCCGGAACAAGATCCAGGACATTTGGGGGGACCGCATATTCTTTGTGGTCCAGGTACCTGGCCCAGCTGGTGGACCCTTCACCATCGCCCCGCTGGACGGTGTGGGCAGTCCAAAAAGGGTCACTAGGCATGAAATCAGGCTGTTCAATCCATCACTTCTTGAGCCCACCGAAGAAGTGCTTGAAAATGCACCTGAGCCACCTGTGTTGAAAACTTATTTGGAGTGGCACATCGTCCAACCAGCCACAGAAAAGCACAGTCGTGCAAGGCCTGCTGAGGAGCCTGCTGGACCGTCTGCTGTCATGGAGGGCCCTGTTCAGCCGGAGATGGGTCACAGTGATCTGACTGTCCGCAGGTCCTCCCGAACAAACAAAGGAGTCCCTCCCAGATGGAGGCAGACTTGAAAGGGTTTCATAGAGACTCCAGTAAAGGGGATGTGTTGTTTTTTTGTGCGTGATGTGCATTGTGTGTGTAATTTTTGTTTATGATTTGCTTTGGATTGATATGGCATCAATTGTGGGTGTGCTTGTTTATGCATACAGATTTTGGATTTTGTTGTGCTATTGCTAACCTTGTTGATGAATGTTCAAGGTTTTCTTTTTTTTGTTTTGATGAACTTGATGTAAGTTCATGTGGTTGTGGGGTATGAAGTGTTAATCTTAAATGATTACCTGTCATCCCCAGATATTGTTTATCAAAGAATAAGGCGCTGTTCTGTTGATAAACTTGGTGTGTATTTGTGTGTTCATGGGCTATGAAGTGTTAATCTTAAATGATTACCTGTCATCCCCAGACATCATCATGTGGTCATGATGTCTTGTTTTGTCTGTGGTGTGATGAGATGTCACAGAGTGTTGCCTAGGGTATGGAATTAAAAATACATGCCTTGCTTGGTAACTAAGATGATTGTAGGTCATTTGGTTTTGATGATCTTAGAATCATGTCGTGTGGACATGAAATAACAGGCTACTAGGTCTATGGAGTTTTGTTGTTTCTTTTCTATGATTTTACTCAATTTTTCGGTGTATGCTCTGGAAATGTTTTTTTGTTGGGTGACTGGTTGATGCCATTGTTTCTTGAATTTGTTGGCCCTGAAGTTACCCGAGACCCGAATTGGAGAAAATCATGGGTTATGATTTTCAGTGTTGTTTACTCAGGTATGTTATTTTTTTGTTGTCGTGAGGTCATATTATGTTATGGATGAGTTATGGGGACCATAACTTTCAGCAGGGGAGATTTGTGACTGTACAACAAGTATTTTTTGTTGTTTATGACTTGGCTGGTAAAGGTAGTCAAAGCAGACAGTGTGATTTTGGCAACATCAATTAAGGTAGTTTATGTAGAAGGGGATTTACCATAGTGCCAGACTTTCTGGAACAGCAAGTAGAGGCACAAGAATATACTTTTTTTTATAATATAGTTTTATTTGTTGGATACTTTTTTTATTTTTGAAGGTTAGTGTGTGTTATTATTGATTAAATGGGATACTTTAATGCTAAGCATAATTATAATAGACCCCAGGTCGTCTCCAGGGGTGTGGGACTATATTTAGTGGAGGAGGAAAGGTGTCAGTAGGTTGATGTATAAGGCTTTTGCCTCCAACTTTTCCCACTCTTTTGCACTGCTGGTCTTGTGCATGCAGGATCTGTGCTGCTGTTTGTAATTGAGTTTGTCACAAAGAAATTGAAATGTGACCTGTTTGCATCAGATGCAGGGCCCTGATGTGTGCTGGTATGTACCAATTTTCTATGTTGTGTGTAAGCAGTTTATTGTCTGCTCAGAAAAAGAGCATGTATTTTGTGGATTTGGGCTACTGTTTGATACTTGATATTTGTTGGGGGACAGGAGCCATTGCTTCTGCCAAAGTAAGCACAGGCTTTGACTGGAGTGTGCACTCTTTTTGTATCTATTTGGTGCACACGTTTTATGTTTTATGCCATGCTCTGATTGACAATGAATGTTGAAATATTATTTTTTTGGTTATTTTTGTCAGTTTGTCCCCAGAGAGGACATTTGTGAGAAGGCTATAATGCATCCAGTATTTTGTTTTGTAATTTAGGGTTTTTTTAAAAGAAATTTTGTTGACTCACTGAACGTATTGTTTATTAATGTAAGATTATGGTGGTGATGTTTGATATTTTATATAACTTAGTAAATTTTTAAGAAGAAAACTGTGACAAGGAAGTACAGGTGACGCTCCTGTACATAAGAATAGGTCTAGGTTCAATGCCTCCACAGTTGTGACAAGGGAAGCAACCAGGTAAATGAAAGTTTTAAGACCGAACCCAAGTTATTTCCCTTCCATTGTCTTTGACAGTATGATTTAGGTGTGGAGTTGCTGACACCAATGTACATTTTTTTCTTAGCTTTGGAGCGCCCGAACGTGGTTAGACGGAACT
>JAGGCT020002963.1:0-5000 GCA_017654935.2 Phymorhynchus buccinoides | reverse complement strand
GACCAGAATTGCAAACCTACAAACTGAACTCAGGAAAACTGGACCAGAATTGTAACACTACCAAACTGACTCGGAGACTGGAACCAAGAATTGTTAAACACGTACAAACTGAACTCAGGAAGACTGGAACCATAATTGTAAACACTACAAACTGAACTCAGGAGAACTGGACCCCCCTTGAAACCACTAACCTGAACTCAGGAAGACTGGAACCAGAATTGTAAAAACCTACAACAAACTGAACTCAGAAGAATGTAAACACTGCAAATGCACTCAGGATGACTGTAACCAAATTGTAAGCCTCAAACTGACTCAGGAGACTGGAACCAGAATTGTAAACACTACAAACTGAACGCAGGAAACTGGAACCAGATGCAAACACTACAACTGAACTCATGAAGACTGGACCCAGAATTGTAAACACTACAAACTGAACTCAGAAGACTTGGAACCAGAATTGTAAACCTACAAACTGAATTCAGGAGACTGGACCAGACTTTGTAAACACTACAAACTGAACTCAGGGAGGACTGGAACCGGGAATTGTAAACAATGCAAACTGAACTCAGGAAGCTGAACCAGAATTGAAACTCAGGACGCTGTACCTAGAATTGTAAACACATAGGCATACGAACCTTAACTCAATAAGACTGGAAGCAGAATCGTAAACCTACAAACTGAACACAGGCAGACTGGTAGCCAAATTAAAACACAACAAACACTCAGGAGACTGGTACCCATAAATTGTAAACAATAGGCCGTACGAACTGAACTCAAGAAGACCTGTAATCAGAATCGTAACAACTACCAGAACACTGAACTTCAGGAAGACTGTACAGACTTGTAAACACTACAACTGTGAACCGCAGGAAGACTGTAAGCCTACTGAATTGCAAATACTACAAATTGAACTCATGAACGAAGACTGAACAGAAGAAACGACTACGAATTAACCGGACTTGGAAACTAGATCCAGAAACTCTTATACGTACAAACTGAAATCAGCAAAGAAGCTAGAACCAGAACACAACGAACTGAATTTGGGGAAAAATGGACGTGACCAGAATTGGTAAACTGGAACTCGAGAATTGTAAACACGTAAAAACGAAGTGAACTCTGAACTATCAAACATTGGAACAGATAACCCGACGAAACTGAATGCAGGAAAAACTAGAACCAGAAACATTATGAACTGTGCGGAAAACTATACCAGAACTTCTGAACTGAATGCAGAAAACTATAACCAGAAACATTAGAACTGAATGCAGAAAACTCTAACCGAAACATTATGAACTGAAGCAGAAAAACGGGAACGAAACATTATGCTGAAATGCCGGAAAACTAGAACCAAACATTGTGACTGAATACAGGAAAACTAGAACCAGAACACTATTAACTGAATGCATGAAAACCGAACAGAACATTATGACTGAATGCAGGAAACTAGAACCAGAAACACTGAAGAAACTGACACAAGAAAAACTGGCCATGCAGGAACCTAACGCCTGAACACAGAAAACTGGAACCGTAACTGTAACACTAAAAAACAGAACAAGGAAACTTTCTGGAACGCAGATTTGTACACACTAAAAACAGAACAACGGGAAAATTTGCTGGAACCAGAATTGTAAACACTACCGAACTGAACCCGGGGAACTGTAAACCGGACGAACTCTATAACTTGCATCAACACAGAAAACTGAACCGGAAACACATACGAACTGAAAACAGGAAAAACTAGTAACCGGAATACTGCACGAAGTGCATCAACACAGAAAACTGCATGGAACCGGAACTGAACGCATGAAGATCTGGAACTAGAATACGAAAAACTGAACTCGCGGAAACACACCATCACAATCCCCCATATTTCTTTCCAATGTCGTTTCAACGAGATGGAATTCATACTGTTGTAGGTCTGGTCCGAACTGCTGTCGGCCACGTTCTTCTTCTCGTCAATCGTTTATATGGCAGGCGCCACAGGCTTTTGTGCTGAACTCTCAGTCCCCTGCAAGGTGCCAGGTGAGGTGCCGGACAAATTGACCAACAAACACCCACTCTGTCCAACCGTAGGGGGTCCAGGGCCTTCACCCATCCGCAAAGCACCCCCCCCCGCGAAGGGGGTGGATAGCGCGGTCGCTTGCGGAGGTCCGGCCCGAGACCCCAGGGACAAGTTAGGGGAGGGTCAGTCATTTTCAGAGAGGCCCTGAAAAGGAACCTCATGACGAAGTAGGCGTTAGTATCTTGTTTCGTAAGAATCATCGGACGAAGGTAGGCGTTTGTGAGGCCACCCCACACTAAGATCGTCGCGCCGCTGCCGGACTAGACGGACGACACGCCTTGTGCTTTAAAAATGAACTCTGAAATCTAACGCCCGCCCAACTGCTGCTTATATAGCCTGGGGCTTATCTTTATTTTATTTTTATTTTTTTACTAGAATAGAAAGGACCTTTGGACTATAGATAGACGAAATGGGGTTACCGTTTCGTCGTTGGTTTATTTTTAGGTGTCTTTACGTAGTGTGATCTGTGGTTAATCCGGTCACGATGTTTTTTATTCTATACTAGCAGCGACGCCGCCGCGCTCGCTCCCGTCGCGGCAGCTCTTTACCCCCTCGGCACAGTCTTTCAGAATGTGGCGTTGCCAATATAGCATTTTGTATAAATTTGATATAATGTACATGGTTTTGGGGATCTCGATCCAACCATATATATTTTTGTGTTTGGTTTTAAAATGCCAATGATTTCAAAGAATTGGCAGTGCGTTTTTGGATTCTGTTTAGCTCTCACTCTCATTGTGCTTTTGGCCTTTCAAATTGCTTCACTGCATTCCCCTTGGAAATGCTGATTATGCAAGATAACATTGACGCTTGACCGTTACCCCATATTTCCGACTACAACAAGTCAATGCACATGTATTACATACTAAGTTTGAAGTCTGTCAACGGTGTAAAATATATGGTCACTAAGCACAATTTGGGGTTTTCAAGGTCATCACATCAAGATCACGGTCAGCACGGTCACATTTTTTTTCCTATGGGACCGTCGTGTACCATGATACACCCAACTAACAAAATGTGAAGTTATTCAGGTGTGAAAGATATGGCCTCAAGAAAGAATTTTGCAAGGTCAGGTCATATGGCTATCATGTTTCCAACGTGACCTTTTCCCAGTCTACCATCTGTCACATGAAGCCTGTAACTGCAAAAATGTAAAGATATGATAAACAGCAATTTGACACTCCATGGTCTATGTCAATTGGCCTTGACCTTGACCTTCATCGGTACCCATTGTTGAATCCTCTTAACTAATCTGACCTTGACCTTGCGAAATTTCTTCTGGAGGCCTATCTTTTCACAACCTTGAAATTTTGTTGTTCAGGTCAGCTTGAGGTCACGAAGGTCCGGTTATACTGTTTTTAATCGGGACCAGTTCAGCACATCATACTACCACCACGGGGGACACAATTTGAAGTCCATTCCTGTACACCAGTTCATGATTATGAAGCTTGGATATACCTATATAACGTAAGAAGAACTTTCGGTTTTCAAGGTCAAAGTCAGCCGCCAATATTTATGTTCAGGTGCCTTCAACTCTAAGTGATAACCCACCACACAGATTGTACAGCGATTCTGTCAGCAAAAATGTTCATGATATGGCCTAAAGAACGAATTTATAGACCCTAACCATTTTCAAGTTCTACCATGTCCTTGATTTTGACCTTGACCTACCCCATATTCAGATCTAAACAAAACAACTGCACTGCATGTCAAGTTTGAGTCTGTTAAGTCCCTCGTGTAAAGAATGGCCGCTAACGAAATTTAGGTTTTCGAGACAATCTATGTACCATGATTCACCATCGCCCAAATTTGAAGCGTTCTGTTTCTGGTTCCAGGAGTTACAGGGCGACAGACAGACACACGCACGCAAACACCCCCCCCCCCCCCCCCCCCCCCCCCCCCCACACACACGCACACGCACACGCGCGCGAGTAAAGATAGAGAGAGAGAGAGAGAGAGAGAGAGAGAGAGAGAGAGAGAGAGGAGAGAGAGAGAGAGAGAGAGAGGAATTTGATTTGATTGATTTATTGATTTAATTTTATTTATAGAGGGTAATAGAAAAAGCAATAACATGCTTTTTTACATCCAGCCGAACACATAATATATAAAAGTAGAAAATGGAAAAACGAAAATAAACACATACAAAGTAATATTTAAAGCATGCAAAAAACATCCCTATATTGTACACATCAATAACAAAATTCCCAAACCTATTATTATTAACTATACTCATTATTAACATTCAAATGTGTGAAGTAAGCGCATACACACGGAAAAATTAAACCCAATCCTACTTTTCACACTCAAATAAGTGCACAAACATATAAAAAAAAAACCTCAATCATACTTCATCATTAAAATGTACTTATTTGAAAAGAAACACATGCACATAATAAGTCAAACATAATTTTTTTTTTTTTTTATTACTTTAACTACTCATCTAACATGCACAATTAAATGTAATTACATGTACGTACCCATGGCAGCATGAGACCTATTCCAACATTACTTTATTCATTTGTAGCATAAACAATTAAAAAGTAAAACACACACTCGTAACGAAAAGCTACCACGTCATATTGTTTGCAATGCGAATACACATATTTAAAAATAACTCTACTCATAACGAACTCAAGCCTAGAGCCGACTTTCTAGTCCTCGTCTTTAACATCACATGAGTAAACTTTTTAACTCATCACAAATTAAGACTAATCCCTATTTTACATACTCATAACATGGTATCCTACACCATTTTAAATTTAAAGCCGTACACATAATAACATCAGCTTAGCCCCATTTTTTACATACTGATACTTAAAATTACATCAAACGTACATGTAAGCACATATACATGACGAATAAAAACAAATCCTATTATACATGCTCATTTTTAACATAAACGCATTTTGGCAATATTACACTTATACAAGCAAAATAAAAC
>JAGGCT020002962.1:0-30385 GCA_017654935.2 Phymorhynchus buccinoides | reverse complement strand
CCTGGGCCATATTTGTAGAAATAGTTGGGTGTGGTGTTTTTTTTAGCTAGAGAGTTGCTTTCCCCAAGTTCTTCCCGCCAGTGCTTATATCCATAATTGGATTTCTTCCGTTGTAACGAATCAAGATCAAGACCAGTCAGTGGACTGTCAACGCAATGTCCCCCCCCCCCCCCCCCACGGGGTGTGGGGTATGTAATGTACAGCCCAATTATGGTGAAAACAAAGAAATCAAACCCAAGACTTTTTTAAATATAATTTTGGTGTAGTCTAGTCAGAGACACTTATCAGATCTCTGTTAAATTCGGGCTGCTCCCACCTGAAGAGCGTCATCGCAAGACTAAGAGCGGTGCCATCCATATTGTATGAAAATTGGAAACTTTAATTTAGCGTGCTTCTGTCCATTTATGATGTTCAAGCACATCAAAAAAGAATTTAGTAGTATGGCCGATATCCTGTTGCTTGGAGGGTGGGGGTGGGGGTGGGGGGGTGGGGGGGGGGTTCAGAGAAGAATAGAGTGCTTCAATGAAAACAAAAAAGATTTTTTAAAAATGGACGAATTAAAGCTAGTAGGAACTAATAATGAAAACAAAAACAGACAAAGTGATTTTTTTAATGATATACAAAAAATTCATTCTCTCTTCTTTCATTCAACACACATAACTGATCTCTAAACAAAAATATTTATTTCAAATCTCTCTTATTATTTACACCCACACACACACATGGATGAAACCAATTGCAGGAAAAGCAGGAATTCTGATTTTGGCTTTGTTGTTTTTCAGAAAATCCTGAATTTGCAATACTTTATTGAACGATTATTACCCTGAAATGAGATGGGAAAAAATTGTTTTATTGTTTTAAAAAATGAAAGCTGTCTACAATGTATTGCTCTGATTTTATTAGTAAAAGTGTACAACAACAAAAACTTTCTGTATTGGGGTTTCACCCCCTGACCCTCACAAACAAGTTCATCCCTTGACCCCACCAAGGTGGCCCGCCAGAACCAAGGCCTTCCTGCTTTTCATTTTGTCCAGGTTTCATCCTTGCACACACACGCACATGCGCGCGCAAGATACTAAGTGATGATTTAAAAAATATGTGTAAAATAAACAATTGTCTAAACGCACACTTCTCTCTGTAAGAGCAGGCAATATACATGGATGCAACTGGAGAAAATCCAAAAACAGACAAGGCAGGGGTCCAGGGGCCACCCAGGCCCTTGGGCGGTCAGGGGGGCAACAGCCCCCTGAAGCTGAAGAAAAAAAAATCATACTCAATTTCAAGCTTATTCTAGGCTTGTAAAGTGATAATTCAACACTTTTTTTCCCCTTGAACTTTGAATCATTTTTTTTGGGGTCAAAATTTTTAAAAAAAACAGGCGCCGTCTGGTTTTCAGATTTAAAAAAACCAGGAGCCGCCTTGCATCCATCGTATAATATCATTGACAGAAGAAGCACTGGTTGCACCTTTTTCCGTTTATGAATTATCTCCTTTTCAAGTTCAAGTTCAAGTATACTTTAATATCTCCAAAAGAGAAATTCAGGTTAGGTGCAACAACATGACATGACAGAGATACAACATAACTGAAATAACATTAATCAAACGTGTGAAACAAAATTATACCAATCAAATAATTATTAAAATAATAGCCCTTTTACAGGCCTAAATGTGAATATATCCAAACTAGTCTTCAAAGTCTCTTATTTCCCTGTGAAATAATAATAATACAGTTTACTACTACTAATACTAATACAGTACACCCCGCTTATAGTAATGTACAGGGGAGCAAGGCTTTTCCTTTACTATAACAGGTTTTTCTTATAAACGATGTTCGGATATAGTAAAGTTTTGATGATATTTTTTATCTTATCCGATGTTGTTTTTCAAAGTCAAAGCTAACGTAAAATACTAAATATAAACCCATCCTACCCCTTCCTCATATGGTTTGAGGTCCAAGAAAGGTGATTGGGTTTATACATGGTATATTTCCCTGTGCACAAAACAAAACTAGCTGTAAAAGCATATAGTGTACAACCTCTAACTTCCAGAATCGCCTTTGAATCTATTCATGCATGCACATGCACGTGCATGCGCACACACACACACACACACACACACACACACACGCACCGTGACCGAACAGTTTGCCTGCCGACATTTCGCGTATGGACACTTTGCCTACGGACATTATACCTATGGTCACCATGCTCACCGGACATTTTGCCTACTGGACATTATGCCTACAGACATTATGCCTGATAATAGATTATCATCCCTGCAATAAAATATCGCATTTTTATGATGCTACAGCAAAACCCAGTTATAAGAAAATCGAAGGGAGATAATTTTTTTGTTTTCTTAAATCCGTGTTTTCTTATATCCGAAACTCGGATAAAAGAAAACATTTTGATTTATTTTTCTTATAACCGAGTTGAATGGGGGAAAAGGGAAAAAATAAAAGAGAAAAAGAGAAAAAAAAAAATAAAATGCAAACAGAAACATAAAACGAAGAAAAAAAATGCTTTTACATAAATTGGTGCATGAAAAAAAAAGGAAAAAATGCAAAACAAAGGAGGAAAAAAAGAAAGAACAGAACAGAAAATTAAAAACAAAAATGAAGGCAGACGTGGTGTGAGTTGCATGATGAGCGAGCAAGATAGCGGAGAGCAGATGAATGAGTGGGTGTGGTGTGAGAGTAACATATTTGTTTAAATGTAAATTTCTGTTTCTTGTTTTTAATCAATATTCTAATTTGGATGTATAACTTACTTTACACAGTGGAAGACAATTTTGTATTTGCGTTTGTACAATGCCAATGGACAATAAGGAAACTTGCGACCTATGACTCATGTTTTACATCATAAAATCAAAATACAGCAAAACTCGGTTATAAGAAAATCGAAGGGAGATGATGTTTTGCTTATTACCATATCCAAGTTTTCTTATATCCGAAACTCGTTTGCTTTTATGTGGATGTTCATCCACATATTCAGTTATTTGTATTTATCTTCTTAAAGAAATGAATTGCCTTTTCCTCTCTGCCATTGCTGCTGAAAATGTAAGGATGGACAGTCTCTCTACCACCAACACAAAAGTACTCATATTTTTTTCTTCTGCTCAACATTTATTTTGCACAGAATACTGAAGGAAAGTATGGAATAAAGGAACAAAAACAACCCAATTAGTCTTGTAATCAAGTGCCTGTACTGTTTAGAATGTCTGTGACACAACTGGTATGAGGTAAACTTTCCCTTTTTGGAACGACTTCAATTTTCTCGGAACATCCTTTCAGTTCAGGTCCAACTCATTTTTAAAGACACACTGACCCAACACAATTAAATCCCTTGTTTTTTCTGGGTAGCTGTGACCCACATACAAATTCCCCAAACTTCAAATTGAGGCTGCTCTTTAAAATGTTTCGTTTTCAATTGGGGGCATTTGTATGGGAGTCAAACCTGGTCAAAACAAGATTTTGTACCAGCTATAAGGGGAAAACATGTGGAACCCGTGATTTTGACATGTGATCTGGTGGGTCTTTAAGAAAATGTTGTCAATGGTAATTCGCTTATAAGTAAATAGAACTCGCTTATAAGAAAATGAACTGCAAACCAACTCGCTTGTATGACATAATTTTCTTATATCCAAGTTTCCATTGCGGATGGGATAAAAAAATTGCTTGCTTATAACCGAGTTTTCTTGTAAGCGAGTTTCTTATATCCCAGTTTTGATCATAGATAAGAAAGAAGAAGTTTGGCATGGAATTTTTTTTTGCTTCATTGCAAGCGAGTTTTCTTATAAGCGAGTTTCTTATAAGCGGATTCGGCTGTATATATTTATTTTTTTCCGATTAATTTTTTTCCACTAAGTAATGAGGGGAAAGAAACATGTTTTTGAGTGCCTTTCAATTTCGTTGATGAAGGTGGGTAGAGGGAGTAGTGAGACTGTGACGTATACATTGATGACGTATTTACAAAGGTCAGGAAGAGGACAATTTTTTTTTTGTAAAGAGGAGGAACCACAAATGACTTTACTATATTATACTATATTATTTACTACGTAATTATAACCCAGTTGTTATTATGGGTGAGGGAGTGGTGAGACATTGGTGACATATTTACAAAGGTCACGAAGAGGACAATTTTTTTTATTGTAACCGAGGAGCCAGTCCTGTGGGGAACCAAAAGTAACTTTACTATAGCAGGTTTTTTGTTATAACCGAGTTGATACTATCCGAGGTCTATTTAGTAAAGCTTTCCTTTACTTTCCTTTACTGTAACCGAAATTTCTTATAACCGAGTTTACTATAAACGGGGAGTACTGTAGTTGTAATAATAAGGAATCTTATTACAGTACTAATACAAGACTAACAAGTGCAACGCCGGGCGGCTGCAAAGTCCCCTCGCAGCATCGCCGAGCTACTCCGAAATCGGAATGTGTCGGCTGTACACATACATAAAAACGCATCAAAACAGCACGTAACTACATAAAAACGCATGAAAACAGCACAAAACCAAATAGTTTTTTATATATAGCCTTGGGGTTCGGACCCGTGATTTGAGTGCGCGCGATCATGCGCACACGAGCGCACAGAAAAATTCATGACAACTGTGTTATAGACCATTCATCAAGAAATGTGAAAAAAAACTGCATTGAAATACATGCAAAACTTCGCGAGATATTAGCGATTATGTGTTTTGGGGTTTGAACCCCGTAACTGGCGCGACCTTGACCTTAATGTAAAACTAAATACATCAGTGGATAGCTTGCATCTTGGCAAACTAGTATACCAACTTTGATGATGATAGACTGAATAGTTTTTTGAGAAAAACGGACGAATAGCCGGACGGACGGACGGACGGACGGAGGCACGCCGGAGGCACGGACGGATCAGACAGAAACAATACTCCCCGAACATTCGGCTCGGGGACTAATAAAGAACAAATAACTGTCACTTCATTTATTCAAAAGCGGCAAATATTTTGAGCTGTAAACTGCTCTTCCTCAGTGCTTGCCTCCAAAATGCCGACAATACAAATCACACTTCGATAAAATAAAATAAAAAGTAGTAGGGATAAAAAGTCAAGGTGAAAAAACACTTCGGTAAAGCCCGTTTTTCCGTCTTATAGGGGGGGGTGGGGGGGGGGGGGGGGGGGGGGGGGGGGGTCCTATTAGATAATGGCCTTTATCATGACTGCGATTTATTATTCCAGAAAGATAATTAGCTCAAAAGGTTAATAAAATACAGCTTAATGTTTGGTAAGAAAGGCAAATAACGAAACATCGACAAGAAGAATGTTATTGTCTCATACACATTCCTAGCTAATGTTCGTCCCAGCGTCCTGCCAAGCATGCCCACCAACATTGTTGAAGCTCAACAACAACAAATCGTGATGACATCGGACAGTGTAGGAGATGGAAGGTGGGGAAGAGGGTGATGAGACTGGGAAGAGTATAGAGTTAGAAAATAATTGTAAACAGAAAAGGGGCGAAGAGACAAGATGGAGAGACTTGGAGAGAGAGGACGGGGAAAGAGAGGAGTTGAGGGTAAAGAGATGGAAGAAGAGGGAGGGTGAAGGTAGGATAGAGAACGGAGGTAATAGAGGGGAGCAGCAACAATGGAAGGAGAGAGGAGGGGCACACACACACACACACATTATATTAATGTAATGCAAGAGATAAATAGAAAATAAACCGATAAGTACTGTGGAATAGCCAGAACACAAAATAAATAGATAATGAAATGGCAGAAACAAATTGATTAATAAAATGCATAAACAAATGCATGAATAAATAAACAAATATTGTTTTAATGAATTAAATTAAATCAATAACGTCAGAACAGAATTAAAACTGTAGAGGGTGTAGGGGGTAGGGGATAATGTTCTCTAATTCTTACAATTAATATATTTTTTTTAAAACACTGATAAAATAGCGCGATATTTCGGTTTATTTTTTCAACCTTCGACGGGCAAAGCACCAGGGCAACTAAAACAGCCTTTAAAATACAGTGGTACACAATGACAAAAGAAACATTATGATGAAAACTCATAAAAGGGAGCACGGAGCAAACAAGCAAGGAAGGCGAGTTTTGCACGAGCTCTTCAAAATAAAAATATCACTGTGATTAAAAGCTAACCCACAAAACCAGAATTGGTAAGAGATCGTGTTCAATACATTTGTATCTAGGTCTTAAGCCGGCGACAGACTATGCGACTGCCTCATATGACTCGATCAGGTCGTGACGTAGATCAAATTTTGTTTCCCGCACAGAAGAGGTCACAAGCCATCTGACTCGATCAGTGAAATTTAGAACCCGCCCTATTCGGCCCTGTCACCTGACTGGGCCCGACTGAGTCAGACTGATCGAGAAGGATGGTATGCAAATGAGGTGAAACGTCACGACCTGATCGAGTCCCATGAGGCAGTCACATAGTCTGTCGCCGGCTTTACATATCTCAAAATTGTACTTTTTCTTTCATACAATTACAAGATATTCTGTTTTTAATTTTATATTGATTAGCTTGTTGCCTTTTTCAACCAGAAATGTTAAATTTTTCATGCAAAGTATCCACAGCAAATAAAATTCATAAAATTCTCAAGAATCAAGAGCAAAGGCCATTTTCGCAAGCGCGCACACGCACGCACTCACACACACACACAAACATAACACCTGTTGTCTGGGCTTCTGGAAAGTTATAAAAAAAATTCCATGTGATGAAGTAACTAGGTTAAAAAAAGTAACCCAGAACACAGATACAATTATATCTTATTCACCTTTGCATAGAGCACAGATTTATAACCTTTCAACTGGTATAAGACGAAGATTGATTTACTACTATATCATTTTGGTAATATAATTAATTAAAAAAATGATTTTTTTAAAACAGGTATCAATGTACTGCAATATAATATTTTATGAAACTATCATTTAGGATCCAATAAGAGTGTGTTGGGCATTTTTTTCTGGTTATTTTATAGGAACAAAAATGTGTTTATTGATGAAGATGCCTTGATGCAGTGGTAATGTCATGGACTAGTGGCTGGGAGGTCCCGGGTTCGAGATCCATCAGAGGCAATGTTTTTTTCGGTTCTTGCCAGAGTGAGTTTGGTATGGGAATAATGAAACAACACAGTCCAGCTTCATCAACTTGATGGATGCGATACTGAGAGTGAGAGAGATGCTCTACTTTGTTTATTAAGGTATTAAGGGCATGGTTAACGTCGGGGTATCATTATGAAAGGAAGCATAGAATATGGCCCTGTCATGTAGTCTCAGACTAATAAGGAACTTCATTTTTTTGGTCTTGCATACCCTGCTGTTATGGTGACCAGTTTTGATTTCAAATTTGGTGCATCAAAGTCATGGGAGTCAGTCGATGGACAGACGTGTTGGGGCTCACGGTAGTTCTGCGACTAAGACATTATTGTCGTCAGTAGGGGGCTTAGTGGGTGGTTTCCTGTGTATGTTAGCTCAAAACAGGCTCCACTGAACTCCACCGAAGTGACTCAGCAGCAGTGCAATGTCTCCTCTGGTGGTTGCCTCCTGACAGCCTAACATAGATTTTCTCCCCTTGGACGGCTGATTTCGGATTCTGCGACCTGACAAACCAGGGTGTGGTTGTGAGTTGGGACTTGGAATGAACAGCGTTGGAGCAACACCACTGTATGGCCCAGAAGTGGCCAGAACAGTAGATCGGACAGCAAAAAAAGTGTCTATTGTACATGGGTACAACATTAAATTATATCCGTTTGTACTTCTTTTTAACATTTTATGATTTAGCTAATTTTGTATCTGTTTGATTATTATTATAATAAATTATTCACACACAAAAATATTAAAAACCTGTCAATGCTGTCACTAAACCGACTTAAATTAGCATAATAATTTTTTTTTATGTTTAAGCTTTGCTGGAACCTCTCTGGCATCATTTACACCCTTTCTTTGTGGTCCACTGCAGTCTGTTGCTAGTTCCATGTCTCGGCATTTGTAGCCTCACTCAAAGAGGAATACACCCACACTGCCTCTGAACACACACACACACACACACACACACACACACACACACACACACACATACACACACACACATCCACACACACACACACACACACACAATCAGCACAATCACACACAATCAGCAACAATTTTGTAAGTGTTCATAGGTCATACCACACTAAAACTAAAATCTTACTACATCCACATTCAACTTACACGAACTACAATAGAAAAGATCTGCATTAACCTAGTCAAGGCATAAACTCTCTACTAAAATAAATAAAGAAACTACCCGGTAAATGAACAGTCCAGTAAAGTGTGTGGATTAGTAATGTCAGTATCTGTGTTGTTATGAGCAATGACAGTAAAGTGTGTGGATTAGTAATGTCAGTGTATGTGTTGTTATGAGCAATGAAAGTAAAGTGTGTGGATTAGTAATGTCAGTGTATGTGTTGTTATGAACAATGACAGTAAAGTGTGTGGATTAGTAATGTCAGTGTATGTGTTGTTATGAGCAATGACAGTAAAGTGTGTGGATTAGTAATGTCAGTGTCTGTGTGTTATGAGCAATGAAAGTAAAGTGTGTGGATTAGTAATGTCAGTGTATGTGTTGTTATGAACAATGACAGTAAAGTGTGTGGATTAGTAATGTCAGTGTCTGTGTTGTTATGAGCAATGAAAGTAAAGTGTGTGGATTAGTAATGTCAGTGTATGTGTTGTTATGAACAATGAAAGTAAAGTGTGTGGATTAGTAATGTCAGTGTATGTGTTGTTATGAGCAATGACAGTAAAGTGTGTGGATTAGTAATGTCAGTGTATGTGTTGTTATGAGCAATGACAGTGTGTGTGGATTAGTAATGTCAGTGTCTGTGTTGTTATGAGCAATGACAGTAAAGGGTGTGGATGAGTAATGCCAGTGTCTGTGTTATGAACTATGACAGTAACGAGTGGGGATTAGTAATGTCAGTGTATGTGTTATGAGCAATGAAAGTAAAGTGTGTGGATTAGTAATGTCAGTGTATGTGTTGTTATGAACAATGACAGTAAAGTGTGTGGATTAGTAATGTCAGTGTCTGTGTTGTTATGAGCAATGACAGTAAAGTGTGTGGATTAGTAATGTCAGTGTCTGTGTTGTTATGAGCAATGAAAGTAAAGTGTATGGATTAGTAATGTCAGTGTCTGTGTTGTTATGAACAATGACAGTAAAGTGTGTGGATTAGTAATGTCAGTGTCTGTGTTGTTATGAACAATGACAGTAAAGTGTATGGATTAGTAATGTCAGTGTCTGTGTTGTTATGAACAATGACAGTAAAGTGTATGGATTAGTAATGTCCCAGCAGTCCATTAAAGTAAAGCATGAGTAATATTTCATGCCCTGCATTTTAAAATTCAAAGACTTACTGCCATACTCTGGTTGAATAAATAAAATGTACATAACCACAGTAAATGTAGCATAACAATGATCTAAGACACACATTAAAAAACCGCTCCTTTGTGGGTATGAGCTGCAAACGCTGACTTAACAACACAATGCATAGTCCCCACCTGTGAAAGTCTCCTGTTTATCCTGTGTGGTGGAGCTTAAAGTTTGCCACATCACCTGTTATTATAAAGAACAGAGATTTGTTAATTCCAAACATGTAAAGTAAATTTTAGTAAGCCATAAGAAAACCAGTAAGTCATTTACGACAGGCACCTGCCTATTACAGGAACACAATATGTCAATGTAAAAGCCCTTCGCCTAAAACTATGTACCAGTGCTACCAAGAACAAGTTGTTTTCTTGTTATCATCTGACGAAGTGTTAATGGGGCTTTATATTGCTTCTTCGTGACACGAAAGGGCGATCATTTTAAGACTGAATCGACCACGCTACACAATGACAAGTCAGGGGCAGAGTGCATACTTTTACTTCGTGTCAGAAAAAAAGCAATAATTTTATGTAGGTGGCGCACACACTACAGTGCACAAGACAAGGGAAGACATTTTTCAGTATAAAGCCTTATTATAATACGTCTTCTATATACGTCTTCTATATATTCAGTCATATAACACACATCACAACAGTTTAATAATAAACAATAAGTCATATATTTTGGTGTAAAATTATTTTGATTTATACACATATATATGAGATACATGCTAATCAAATGTCTAAACATAATTATTATGACAATGACATTGTCAATTCAATTGACAATGCATAAGTGCATTGAAAAGACATAATTTATTAATATACTTATAACTAAAGAATACAATATATTAATACAATGAATCAATCCATATTACTTAACATGATTAATATAAATATTCTGCAAATTCCTAATACAATGGAACCTCCCTCATAAGACCTTCATTAATCAACCAAAAATGAGGTCTTATAAGGGAGGGGTCTTATAAGGGAGGTAATTTTAATACTTACAAAGAAGGGCAATGTCTCAGAGAAGTAGGTCTTATATGGGAGGGAGTCTCATAATGAGAGGTCTTATAAGGGAGGCTGCACTGTAACCACTCACTCCAACAAAGCAATGGCTGATGTTTTCCATTGATCAAGTGATATGAAAGTCACTAAAATAGACCATTTAATATTGTACAAACAGTAGCAGCAGGTTGCATTTGTCAGGAGTTCACATGTATGTTATTGCGGCATGGCTAATGTGACATAATTGACATGTACCTTGTTTTATTCATAATACTATAAAGAGGTTGTGTATGTGCGTGTGTGTATGTGCGTGTGTGTGTGTGTGTGTGTGTGTGCGTGTGTGTGTGTGTGTGTGTGTGCCGGTGTGCGCGCGCACACGCATGTGCTTGTGCATGAGTACATGGCTTCATTTACTTGACTTATTTCCTTGGATTCATTGTGGAGCATGGGGCCTCAGCAACGGTTCTCCAGCAGATTCGGTTTGGGGCAGCTTTCTCGAGTTCCCCCAGGACAAACTGAACTTCATTTCTTCCTTACAGGACCACTTCCACGTTGTCTTTGGTCGCTTGCCCTGAGGGTTCCATTCCAGCGCCTTGTGTGTGATGATGCCGGGCAGCTTCCTGAAAGAGTGACTGATTCATCTTCATTTACATTATGTGTACATATATGGGTGCTCATGTTTATCAATATACAGGGGAAGTAACACATTTTAGCATTCTCTATTTTATTTTGACGGTTTACTCCCATATATGAAACAAACAACTTATAGATAGATTCAGTCTACCTAGATCCAGTCTACACACACACACACACGCGCGCGCGCGCGCGCGCGCGCACGCACGCACGCACGCACGCACACGCACGCACGCACGCACGCACACACACACACACACGCACACACGCACACACACACACACACACACACGTGTGTATTATTCAAATTAATATTATGTGTAAAAGTCCAAGACACGTTTCATGCTTCTAAGTAACTAATGATATTTCTGAAAGCTATTGATGTCATCGATTCTACGAGCTAAATATTGAGTTATAAAACAATTCAAGTCTATCTTGTATAAGAAAACAATGAACAGAAGAGACAAAAACATTGTTTTGAAATATGAACTGCTGCATGGTACCTCTCCTGTATAATATCTGGTATCCCCACTGCAATAATGGACCCCAAACGTATAAACCCATTTTAGGCATAGGACAGTTATACGGCCTCAATGCTGTTAATGATAGGGGATGCTTATTGATTCAGTACCTATCACGCGATTTGTGCCACCTGGTTTCCTACCAAACGGTGGAAGATTGAGGGTTAATATTTGTGTGTAAAGCTGGACAGGGGAAGGGAAGTATTTGATCACAACCAAAATGCAACGAAGCGGAATACTCTTTGCAAGGCAAACAAAGTTTCATTTTGGCAGCATCTGGTCTAATTTTGGATAACGCTTTTTTGTTTGTTATTTAGTGCACACATGCAAAGATTAAAACTGGAAATTCTACTTTAAAAGTTTTACGGTCTTAGGGTCAATGTTGTCCACTTTGTAAATTAAAATATTCCAAGGAAAAATAATTGGGCCATAGTTATGCAATTCGTACCTCCTACGTCTTTTCAATGGCGCAGCGTCAAAAATGCATTCAGGGGCCTGTTTTACGTGACATCAAACTGTTGATGAGAAAATGACATGAGTTAATTTGACGTCACAGAGACTAATTGGAACATTTAGAAGAGAGAATGGCCATGGCTAAAGCCTAGTCACGAGCATCCTACAGTTGAATCAGTGCTATAAACCCCCTGGTACAATAACAGTAACTTGATGGTACGAATTCTGTAACAGGTCTTGTAATTTTTGAAGACAAATGTATTGTTTTCGCTTTTGAACCAAAAGTACTAACATTATCTTTATAATTATCATATAGAGTTATAGCCATCTACCAGCAGTATCCATATTGAAAGTTTCACAGCTTTTGGATTATCTGCCCTTGATATAGAGATATCTATCCTTAGCAGGTACTATATCAATAAGTGTCCCATATGTATGGGAATAATGCCTATAATAACATACAGTTATTTGGAGCTTTTCTATGAATGTTGATTAAGGATGCATGTTATCTGCTTTACGTGTAAGGTTTTAATTCCTGTCGTTAATTATGTCATGTGCTTTGATCTAGCGGCTATGAAATGTTAAATGTTTCATATCCTGGGTCTAACACAACACACTGATTTCCCCTTCACATGAGGCTGCATAGACACGTGGGTTGAAGATTGTAGTTTAACTTCTTCTGGTATGAGTCATGTTGGCATTATTATTATTTTTAATGAAAGTAGTATAAAGTCTGTACTGAAAATCCTTGTTTGTCTGATATGACAATGTGCTGCACTCGTTTGCCTTTTTTGAGCCATGCAATAAATCACAAAAGAAACATTCGTTTTCAACATCACTCTGCAAAACTCTCTCTATATATCTCTATCTATCTATCTCTCTCCACAATGTGCAATTATAACCACTTTTATATTATAGCCACGTCAAGTATTTATATGTACTTATAATGTTTAAAAAAAATCTTTTTAAAGTTTGTACTTATAATGCATAAGGAATTACATTATGTTTTGTTAATTACAAATGTGGACGAATGGTTTTGTGGGAGGGGAGGGGGGGGGGGTGAAGGGAAAGAGCAGGTGATAAGAGAGGAGGAAGCGTTACGAGAAAGATTGTTCACTGAATATTTTTTTTTTTTTTTTTTTTTTTCTTCTAAATAGTTGTCTTTTTTGCGTTGTTGTTTCTTTCATTAAGAATAGATTGATTTTCTTTATTTGCCTACTAAAATGATCTATGTTATTTGACAGTATCCCCTTGCCATAAAGGCTTATGTATGTTAATAGCAATAAAAAATCTATTTGAATTTGATGTTTTGTTATCTATCTATCTCCCTCTCAACCATTTCTATACAATCAACAAAGGTTTTAGACTGCATTATTGTTTCATTGAAATGTAAATAATACTAACGTTTAGAGTAAATTCATTTTGACATGCTTTTGTTAACTACACAAACTTCATAATTATGGCGTTTGATTTGATATTGAAATGTTAAAAAAAGGATATTAAGAGATGTTTGTGTGTGTGTGTGTGTGTGTGTGTGTGTGTGTGTGTGTGTGTGTGTGTGTGTGTGTGTGTGTGTGTGTGTGTGTGTGTTGTGCGTCTGTGAAAGTGAATAGTGTGTGTAAATGTGTGTGCATTCGCGCTTGTTTGTGTTTTATGGTTTTGTGCGTGTGCCTGAGTTTTTGTGTGTATGCTCGTGTGTGTGTGTGTGTGTGTGTGTGTGTGTGTGTGTGTGTGTGTTGTGTGCGTGTGTGTGTGTGTGTGTGTGTGTGCGTGCGTGTGCGTGCGTGTGTGTGCGTGCGTGCGTGCGTGTATGTGTGTGTGTGTGTGTGTGTGTGTGTGAGTGAGTGAGAGAAACCCCCGTTAAAAAAACCCCCACGTAACCAAAGCAATAACTTTACGTCAGTGTTGTTGCTACGTAGGGTCATCATTGTACGTCATTTGTTTGTTTACGTGTGGTTCTCTTACCAGTGTGTCATGCCTGAAGAAGAGAGGCCAACTCTGGGAAGCTTGCAAATAAATCAAGAACCTGCATGCCTAGCGTGTACCACAATACAAACCTACATAATTATACAAGTATTTGTGCGCACACACATATTACTCTCTCTCTCCACCCCGCCCCCCCCCCCTCCCTCTCTCTCTCTCTCTCTCTCTCTCTCTCTCTCTGTCTCTCTCTCTCTGTCTCTGTCTCTTACTCTCTCTCTGTCTCTCTCTCTCTCTCTCTCTCTCTCTCTCTCTCTCTCTCTCTCTCTCTCTCTCTCTCTCTCTCTCTCTCTCTCTCTCTCTCTCTCTCTCTCGTCTCTCTCTTCTCTCTCCCTCTGTGCGTGCGCTTTTGCGTGCAAGCGAGTGAGCGATCATGCATGCGTGCGCACGCGCACATGTGTGTGTTTGCATTGTGTGTGTGTGTGTGTGTGTGTGTGTGTGTGTGTGTGTGTGTGTGTGTACAATCGACTGTATAAGCCTACTGCTAGGCCAATGTTGTTGTAGCTAAATTTGTGCCTTACCCACATAGGCCTAACAGCAGATATAGACTAGGTGTTGATTTTTATTTTCATCAGAGTCGGTCAGATCAGTTCTTTGGTTATAGTTCCTCTATTTCCAGCAGACAAGCTGTAGTGTGTAACGCATACAAACCTAAAGCATCTATATGGTTAAACCCTCGATACAACAACTAAATGAACACAGTCAACTTTCAATGTCTAGTTCTATGAAGCGACCAGTACAATGGACGACTCAGACCGTGTCAAACGGGATTCTTGGTATGATTTATACAAACCCTATGAAGACCTGGCTGATCTCATCATGGACATCGGCGATGCTGTCGTTGTTGTCTTTGGGATGTTCGGAAATGTGATGGTCATTCTGATCATGCTTCGTCTTCCTTCATCCACGTCCAGTGTTTTCTTCACAGGTCTGGCCGTGTCTGACCAGATGGTGTTGATGCAACCACTTGAGAACTTCCTCCAAGATATGTATTTTTATGCAAGGATAAGGCATCAGGGCACCTGGCAGTGCAAGATTTACAGGTATTTAGAGTTTGTAGCATCGCCTGTATCGTCCTGGATGCTGGTGTCACTCACCATGCTCAGAGCTGCCTCTGTGCTGTGGCCACTTCGTGTCGGTGTTGTGTGGACCAAGAGAAAGTCACGAGTTGCTGCTGGTATAGTGAGCATCGTTCTGCTTCTGGTGAATTCCCACCTGCTGTACGGATACAACATTACTGATAGAGGTGGGTGTTACATACATGCTTCAGAACTCTACGAATGGTTTTATTTGAGAATAGACCCTTGGATTTACTGGCTCCAGTTTTCGTTCTTACCTTTCATCATGTTACTCCTCAGTAACAGCATTCTTTTGCGGACACTGGTCAGATCTGTTGGAATCAACAAAGATCTTTCAACGCAACAAGCCAGCCAGGGTTCCTCCAGACAACAGAAAGTGTCTTCATTGACGGTCACCCTGGTTACTGCCAACGTTTCCTTTTTCCTCCTGACAACGCCATTCGCTATATATTTAGTGTATGAGGACTACATTGATTGGAGTGACCCCATCCACAGGGGTCAAGTGACTGTGTTTTCCTATACCAGCACCGTGCTGTGGAGATGGAACAGTGGCATCAACTTCTACCTGTACTGTTTGACTGGCTCCAAGTTCAGAGCAGAGTTCGTGAAAATGGCACAGGAGTTTTATGGCATCTTCTGTAATAAGACCAAGACAGTGAGTTCAGAGCAGAGTTCATGAAAATGGCACAGGAGTGTTATGGCATCTTCTATGTAAGACCAAGACAGTGAGTTCAGAGCAGAGTTCATGACAATGGCACAGGAGTTTTAGGTATTAGGTATTATTAGGTACTTTATAGTCACAGAGGCATCTCTGTGAAATTCGGGTTGCTCCCACCTGGAGAGCGCGTCGCAGCCAGAGGCGCGCCACCCTTTTTTTTTTTGCTGCGATTTTTGTGTGTGATTGATGAGGAAGGAAAGGGTGTGTGTGTAAATTTTGACCAAATGACAACTTTGTCGTTGCCACTGGGTTTAACGTGTGCTAAGTGCATGGGCACACGGGACCTCGGTTTACCGTCTCATCCGAAAGACTTATCAGTTATGGAAGAGATAAGCAGTTCTAGGGAAGGTTCATGACCCAAACATTTTGTCATTCCTACCTTTCATAATTTTCTCCAACATCTTATGACAGCATCTTCTGTCAGACGAAGACAGTAAGTTCAGAGCTATGTCAGAGGGGATGAAACATTCGACGAATGAACACTGTGTGGAAGAGAGACAGATAGACCCATGGATGCACACAGACAAACAGTTTAAGCCTACCCCTCACCAGGATTTAAAAACAAAAACAAAGACAAACAAACCTAATGAAGCAACTCACAAAACAGCAAGCAAAAAAAAAAAGACTGAACAACAAAATTGGAAGAAGTCACCACAGAAACATAAGGACTGATTAATCAAACATGACACTACTGCAGAAACATAAAACTGATTAATCAAACATGACACTACTGCAGAAACATAAAACTGATTAATCAAACATGACACTACTGCAGAAACATAAAACTGATTAATCAAACATGACACTACTGCAGAAACATAAAACTGATTAATCAAACATAACACTACTACAGAAACATAAAACTGATTAATCAAACATGACACTACTGCAGAAACATAAAACTGATGACACTACTGCAGAAACATAAAACTGATTAATCAAACATGACACTACTACAGAAACAAAGAAAAGACGTTCAGTTGAGTTTGCACAAATAACAGCAGAATCTTCACCTCTTTTCTCAGTCTGTTTCATTATGCACGTGCTTGTGCATTGTGTGTGTGTGTGTGTGTGTGTGTGTGTGTGTGTGTGTGTGTGTGTGTGTGTGTGTGTGTGTGTGTGTGTGTGTGTGTGTGTGTGTGTTGTGCGTCTGTGAGAGAGAGAGTGTGTGTGTATATATGTATGCACGCGCGCGCGCGCGCGCGCGCGCGCGCGCGTGTGTGTGTGTGTGTGTGTGTGTGTGTGTTCATGTGTGTCTGCGTGTGTGTATGCGCGCTGCGCATGTATGTGTGTGTGTGTGTGTGTGTGTGTGTGTGTGTGTGTGTGTGTGTGTGTGTGTGTGTGTGCGTTGTGTGTGTGTGTGTGTGCGCGCGCGCGCGCGCGTGTGTGTGTGTGTGTGTGTGTGTGTGTGCGCGTGCGTGCGTGTGGTGTGTGAAAGAAAGCTAGGGAGGGAAAGTATCCTTCAAATACATCCCCACATGCCAACTTACTCACCCACTTACACACACACACACACGCACAAACTTTCAAATTCAAACACACACACATACACACAGACACACATGCACACACAAACGCACGCATGCTCGCACACACACACACTCTCTTTCTTTCTCTCTCTCTCTCTCTCTCTCTCTCTCTCTCTCTCTCTCTCTCTCTCTCTCTCTCTCTCTCTCTCTCTCTCACACACACACACACACACACACACACACACACACACACACACACACACACACACACACACACACACACACACACACACACACACAATTATGTATATATTTCGAAGGGAGTGAAGCAAGTGCAAAGATGAATAAACAAACAAGCTTGGGTTTTGTCCCTTGTACGCTTTCAAAATGAGCACCCGCACATTCTCTTTTCCTTCTTGTTGACCCGAGTACACATTAAAGGAAGATGAAATACCATTCCATAAGCAGACACCTGAATATACAAGAATAGATTTGAAAAGGTGAACCCTTGGAACAGGTATATTTATTTTAAAAACATTACGGACAAGGTTCATTTCAACTTTATTATTTTAATGTTGGAGGGGCATTATCGGACATTAATCTAAACATAGAAATTGCTTTTTGTTTGACACGTGAGCGTCAAAAGACAGGCTATCACTGTTACCAAGGCCTACACACACCGACGAGAGAGAGAGAGAGAGAGAGAGAGAGAGAGAGAGAGAGAGAGAGAGAGAGAGAGAGAGAGAGAGAGAGAGAGAGAGAGAGAGAGAGAGAGAGAGAGAAGCTGCCCGAATCACATGGTGTGTCACCCCATATGAGCATGTCTTTCTCTATAAAATTCACAAACTCATCAACTGCAACGTAATTTCTAGTGACACGTTTTCGGTTTATAGTTGGCCCCCTAACAGCTTATGTTTGACATTGGATTTTCCCATGTTATTTTTAGTAACAAGTCATGTCATGTCATGCGCAAATTGCAACGTCACAACAGATAAATACGTCGACGTGCGTTCAAAGGTAATGTTGGTTTTTGTTTTGTTTCTGTGGCTGTTTCCCCAATGTTAGATTATTTTTTACTTAGACAGTAATATGGATGGCTTAGAGTCAAAACGGACTATCTTTAGATAGCCCATTGACTTATTATTGAAGTTACTGCAAACACTTAGAACTTGTATTAAAAGAAAGTCTGCAAATAATATAACATATGGATCATGCTTTTTATATTTCTGTAGTTCTTTTTATACAAATTATTACTTTTCGAAATAAGTTCAATAATATGTCAATGGACTATCTAAAGATAGTCCGTTTTGACTCCTAGCCATGTAGGGTAAAATGGGTTTGCTATTTTTCTCTCCCATATTCGTTCAAGTCATTCTTTGTTTCTGACTCATCCGAAATCAGAATGCATTGGCTGAGTGCAGTAGTGAAGGAGACCAGAGAGAACTGACAACTAGATACATTACAAGTCAACGTATTACATTATAGGGCCGTATGACCTGAAAATGCAGACGAACAAGAAGATTGTAATTGGGTGAAGTATGCACGTCGTTCTGTCGTGTTTGACCATGACTGAGGCTGCTATCTTTTAACACTGGGCTAACATGTGTTTATTGTGGAGAGTTGACATTGGCCTGGGTACACTCCCACTCTCTCTTGATGGAAAGGACTTTAGCATAGCTGCTAGCTGGCATTGGCCTGGGTACACTCCCACTCTCTCTTGATGGAAAGGACTTTAGCATAGCTGCTAGCTGGCGTTGGGGAAGGTACGCTCCCACTCTCTCTTGATGGAAAGGACTTTAGCATAGCTGCTAGCTGGCATTGGCCTGGGTACACTCCCACTCTCTCTTGATGGAATGGACTTTAGCATAGGTGCTAGCTGGCATTGGCCTGGGTACACTCCCACTCTCTCTTGATGGAAAGGACTTTAGCATAGCTGCTAGCTGGCATTGGCCTGGGTACACTCCCACTCTCTCTTGATGGAAAGGACTTTAGCATAGCTGCTAGCTGGCATTGGCCTGGGTACACTCCCACTCTCTCTTGATGGAAAGGACTTTAGCATAGCTGCTAGCTGGCGTTGGGGAAGGTACACTCCCACTCTCTCTTGATGGAAAGGACTTTAGCATAGCTGCTAGCTGGCATTGGCCTGGGTACACTCACACTCTCTCTTGATGGAAAGGACTTTAGCATAGCTGCTAGCTGGCATTGGCCTGGGTACACTCCCACTCTCTCTTGATGGAAAGGACTTTAGCATAGCTGCTAGCTGGCATTGGGGAAGGTACACTCCCACTCTCTCTTGATGGAAAGGACTTTAGCATAGCTGCTAGCTGGCATTGGCCTGGGTACACTCCCACTCTCTCTTGATGGAAAGGACTTTAGCATAGCTGCTAGCTGGCATTGGCCTGGGTACACTCCCACTCTCTCTTGATGGAAAGGACTTTAGCATAGCTGCTAGCTGGCATTGGCCTGGGTACACTCCCACTCTCTCTTGATGGAAAGGACTTTAGCATAGCTGCTAGCTGGCGTTGGGGAAGGTACACTCCCACTCTCTCTTGATGGAAAGGACTTTAGCATAGCTGCTAGCTGGCATTGGCCTGGGTACACTCCCACTCTCTCTTGATGGAAAGGACTTTAGCATAGCTGCTAGCTGGCATTGGCCTGGGTACACTCCCACTCTCTCTTGATGGAAAGGACTTTAGCATAGCTGCTAGCTGGCATTGGCCTGGGTACACTCCCACTCTCTCTTGATGGAAAGGACTTTAGCATAGCTGCTAGCTGGCGTTGGGGAAGGTACGCTCCCACTCTCTCTTGATGGAAAGGACTTTAGCATAGCTGCTAGCTGGCATTGGCCTGGGTACACTCCCACTCTCTCTTGATGGAAAGGACTTTAGCATAGCTGCTAGCTTGCATTGGCCTGGGTACACTCCCACTCTCTCTTGATGGAAAGGACATTAGCATAGGTGCTAGCTGGCGTTGGGGAAGGTACGCTCCCACTCTCTCTTGATGGAAAGGACTTTAGCATAGCTGCTAGCTGGCATTGGCCTGGGTACACTCCCACTCTCTCTTGATGGAAAGGTCTTTAGGATAGCTGCTAACTGGCATTGAAAACTAAAAGTTAACACTTGGCTGCTTTTTAAAGTCAAATAGGAAATAGAAAAGACATTCGGAACAAGGGGTTATGGAAATATTAGAACATTTTGATGACTTTTTGTCTAAGACACCTCCTCCTCCTCCTCCTCCTGCTCCTCCTCCTCCACCTCCTCCTCCCATTATTTATGCAAGTCGTGGAAACCATGAAAAGTGCTGGAAAACTGCAAGGTTTTTTCCAGGGCTTGAAAAGTGCTAGAAAAACAGCACAGGTCCTAAACCCAAAGCTCCTGGAAAAAACCCTGGAATTTTCCCAATATGCTAACCAGATTCCCAATTTCTAAGCTAGAAAAAAACATAACTTGTTCTCTTTAAAACTGTATTTAGTAAAACTAAATGTTAACACTTGGTTGATTTTTAAAGTCAAACTTTGTACCGCAGATATTTCTATTGTGCCAGCAGACAATCATCCCACTGCTTGAGGACTTTTTGCTTGTGCAGATTTTTAGTTTCAAATAATCAGATTAATTCGAGTTTAGCACACCTCTTACTGTAATGCTTGTTATCCACAATACAAGGAAAATGTTTAGTCCTTGAAATTTACCAGCACGGGTCTGGAATAGTCCTGGAAAAGTCGTTCAAATTTTCTTTGAGAGATCTGTGGGAACTGTCCCACTTTTCTCCCTCTCTTTGTAGTAGTATCTGACTAGCTGACCTTTAATTCACTCCATCGACCTTTAAGAATGGTATTCACCAAAGGTCTGTCCTAAGATCCTGTTCATCGTTGTGTACATGCAACCTCTTTTTGGTAATGTCAAGAAACATTCTGTAAATCCTTATGCCTTTTCAGACAATCACAGGCTTTACAAAGACAGAATTTCTCTGATTTTGATTCTTCTATTCATGCTCTTCAGTGATGTACTCGTGGCGTGAATGTATGGATGAATCAAAATCAAAAGCATAAACTTTGCATACATGACAACAAACCCCATGCCTTGATCATTCATTGCCTCTAACAGACTCATAATTAGCAGTTCCTCATCTTCCTCAATGCAATTTGGCAACTCTAATATAGATTTAGCACCTCCCGTGAACAATCTCTGCATGTTTAATGATTCTTATTTTTCAATGAAAGCACATCTTGACATGTAAACAATGTCCACAAAGCTGCCTATTTGTAGATTTGATTTGCCTAGCACTTACTATGATACTCATTTCTTAATAATTGTTGTATTTTGTTTTATGCTTATTTCATTCTTATGTATTTGGTGTTTATTCACAGTACAGTGCTTGACCTCATGTGTTCAATTCAGTTTGGTTTGCCTTCGACTGGTTGTCGCATTTTGTCTAATATGTGTAATGTTTCATCATTCAGTTAGTTTTTCATGTACAGCGCTTTAAGCTCCGGGCAAAGGGAGTAAAGTGCTTTATAAACGTCCATCATTATCATATGTACAGACAAAAAAGGGTGGGACCGCAAAGTGGCGGGTCACTGCTAGTCATTATTAGTAGTAAAAGCAGCAGCAACAGCAGCAACAGTAGGTGATGAGTGACGCCTGGCTAAGTACTCGCAGACTGTCAACATGAACGTAATCTGCTTTAACCCTTTCACCGCCAATGTCGCATTTTAGCACCACAGTGATTTAACACCCATGTCACTAAAAGGCATCAAATCGGGGTCTATTATCCAAAGACCTGATATTGTCTTAGTTTTGGGAAGTAAGGATGGACCTTATTTTATATATGTCACAGAAGAATCCCCAATATGGCAGATGGATTTTGTTCTCTACCCAGGTAAACTTAATGGACATTTTGGGCTGAAATATGACTGGCGGTGAAAGGGTTAAGAAGCCACGTTCTGCGTTGCTGGGGAAAGGGATAGGATTAGGGTTAGGCTATGGTTAATTTCATGAAACGGAAAGAACCATACGTTGACATTGGATGGCGAGAACGTGAGGTGGATAGCTAAACATTGTCCAAAGCAGCCAATAGTAACAGTCAAAATCAAGGGAAGTAAATCAACTAAAGTTGTAAACGGAATCATAATCCAGAAATTGATGCCCAGATATATCAGTTTGACAGACTAAAAACAGTCACACTGCAACAACGTATGCAAAAACAAAAAGAGCATTAATCCTTAGTCTAAACCCCACAGGCGTTGACCTATTTAGCCTACACACAGCGACTCATGTTCATGCTGAAGGTCTGCGAGTAGCCATGCGTTAAGAACGGTGGGGTTGGGGTGGGGGTGGGCTAAGTATTGTGGTGGGAGTATTGCTATTGTGGTGATTGTGATATTTATTCCCCGACCAAAGCTGGAGAACTATTGTTACGGCGTGTGGCGTGCGTGCCTCCGGCATCGCATCCTACTACCACCCCTATTAATGGTATCACCCAAGGAATTGTATCACCTGAGAACTCACCCTCAAAGGGACTTTACTACCGCTCAGCAACAAACTTGTATTTTGTGCTATTGTCGTTGCTTATACATGTATGTTTATATCTATCCGCATGATGGTAGTGGTGCTTTGGGGAAACACGTGGCTTTCAAAGACGTTTCATTAACATTTGCATTTAAGCAAATCAGTTTTGTTATGTGCTGTTATTCGCATGTCATTTTCTCTCTCTATCTATCTATCTTTGTCTCTGTCTCTCTCTCTCTCTCTCTCTCTCTCTCTCTCTCTCTCTCTCTCTCTCTCTCTCTCTCTCTCTCTCTCTCTCTCTCTCTCTCTCTCTCTTGATAGTATTGATTTTCCCCTGACTCGTGATGTATTATGGCCAATGTACAGCAAAACATTTCAGTGCTCAGTGTGTTCAGTGTTCTCTCTCTCTCTGTGTCTCTCTCTGTATCTCTCTCTCTCTCTCTCTCTCTCTCTCTCTCTCTCTCTCTCTCTCTCTCTCTCTCTCTCTCTCTCTCTCTCTCTCTCTCTCTCTCTCTCTCTCTCTCTCTCTCTCTCTCTCGCTGTCTCTCCCTGTCTGTTCCTGTCTCTGTCTGTCTCTTCTTCACACCTCCTTCTCTCAAATCATTAATTTTATTCAATTTTCGCAGCCTCGCACGCACGCATGCACGCACGCACGCACGCACGCGCGCGCACACACACACACACAGGCACACACACGCATGCGCGCACACGCACACACACGCACACACACACACGCACGCACACACACGCACACACGCGCACACACGAATACGTATAACAGAAACAAAATGTCTTTTGATGCTCGCATTCTACCATAGACCCTGCCTTTCACTACCCTTCTGTTCAGTGATAACGTAGCAGTTTCACAACCCAGGGAAAGTAAAGAGACTAAAATGGCAACTGTAAAGATTAGCACCCTCTTCCTTCGCGCACAACTGGATAAGCTGTTTCATTCAGTGAAGACTTGTATAGCTCCGCCCCTTCATTCATGCAAGTTCATCCCCCTCACTTATATAACGACCCTCAATCTCAAAGTCTGATTTCAGTTGTATGAAAATAATCCTAGGCTGATCCTACCCCTACCATGTCCTAGCAATGACAGAATGAATGAAAAATGGTGTTTTACGTCCTCTCGGTCATTGACACATATGGGACATTTGTAAATACAGAGATGGTGGGAACAATACTGGAGGCAATGCCCAGAGGCAGTGCAAGACCAGTAATGTCCCGATTTTTTGTAACAATACAGATATGTGTAGCAGTAACCACGCCTCGATTAAACCTCATCGGCTATGGTACCGCCACAATACTAGCAATGACAGAATATTGCTTCTCAGTAGAAATGTTCAATGTGAAGATCACGTGGGAATGGTTTCCCCTGTTGTATATTAGTAAAAAAAAGAGAAAAAAGAAGCCAAACCAGCACTCAGATAAAACAATAGGAATAAGAATCTTATGTAAAAAGGTGAACATAACAATGTTCCAAAGTTAAAATATGAACAGATAAACGACACGACCAGAGAGGGCCAGCAACTGAGATGGTGTCCGAAAGGATAAAAATAGATTTTGTCCAAAAAGGCTAAAAATAGATTTTGAGTTAAAATCTCAGTATACTGCTGTGCACCGTACCTCTGACTAAAGGACTTGAAAGTTGGAGCATTTGAAATTTAACAATTAATAAAATATATAATATATATATATATATATATATATATGTGTGTGTGTGTGTGTGTGTGTGTGTGTGTGTGTGTGTGTGTGTGTGTGCGTGTGCGTGCGTGCGTGCGCGTGAGTGTGTGTGCAGGGGAGAGAGAGGGTGTGTGTGTGAATGTACCGATTGCTATGAATATATGTGCATAGATGAACATGCATGTTGCAAGCTTAAAAGTGGGTGTGTATGCACATGTGTGTGCTTGAATGAACATGGACGTTTTGTTGACATTGTCTTTACCGAAATTACTGAAATTATACTTACTTACTTACTTACTTAGCCCCATTAGCCAACTGGGGCTGAAGGGGCACCACTGATGATCTGACAACCCTTCTCCATCCAACTCTGTCCTCAGCTAGCCTCATAGTTCTGGCAAAAGGCAGACCCGTCCAATCCCTGATGTTGTCCTCCCAACGCTTCCTTGGTCTTCCTCTTTTCCTTCCACCTGGTACAGTGCCTTGAAGGATGGTGTTGGCGAGCCCGGATGATCTTGTTACGTGGCCGTACCATTTCATCTTTCAACTTTTAACCATTGAAAGGAGGTCATCATAATTATGGTCCAATGGCTGCTTCGACTCGGTTCCGCACTTCTTCGTTTGTGATTCGATCTCTGAATTTGATGCCCAAGATATTTCTACAGCACCTCATTTCAAATGCTTGTATTCTTTTTTCAAGTCTGCAGTGAGGGCCCCTGTTTCACACGAATACAGGAAGGTTGATGTGACGAGAGAACGGAGTAGTTAGATCTTATATTTACTGTTGATGTTCTCATCCTTCCATATTGTTTTCAGCTTTGTCAGCGCTATTGTTCCTTGTGCTATTCTTCCTAGGACCTCTTTCCTCGACCCCTCATCCGTCACAATGGCCCCAAGATATTTGAAGTTGGTGACTCTTTCAAGATTCGGATCTTTCACCTTGATGTTGATGTTAAGTCCGTCTGCTTTACTTTGACATGCTCTTAGTCTTCTCAGCACTGATCTCCATGCCATATGATGTGGATTTTGTGTCCAGCGTTTTCACAATGTTCTCCAGTTCGTCTTCTTTACCTGCCAAGCCGTCGATGTCATCAGCAAAACGAAGGTTTGTAGTTGTTTTGCCGCCAATGCTGACTGTGCCCTTATGGGCTTCCAGAGCATTATCCATAATCATCTCCAGGAAGATGTTGAAGAGGTTTGGGTAGGCAGCCTTGTCTTACTCCAACTGTTGTCTGGAACCAGTCTCCTGTACAGCCATTGTAGAGTACTGCACTTGCTGCTTTCTCATATAGATTATTGATTACGGTAATGAGTTTGGTTCCGATGTTACACTTGTGCATAGTGATCCAAAGTGTTTGGTGCCACACCCTGTCAAAAGCCTTTTTGAAGTCGATGAAAACATGGTACAAATCTTGTTGGTGTTCCTAATATTTTTTACATGAGTACTCTTAGATTGAACATTTGCTCTGTTGTGCTTCTCCATGATCTAAAACCTGCCTGTTCCTCTGCGATGATTTCCTCCGCTTGGGGTGTGAGCCTGTTAAGTATGATTTTAAGCATACATTTGCTGGGGTGGCTGATCAAGCTGATTGTGCAATAGATTTGGCACAGCTGTAAATTTCCTTTCTTTGGTAGTGGGATTATCAGAGATTGTGTCCATTGCGTTGGCCATTCTCCTGTCTGCTAGATCTTGTTGCAAATGGTGTGATGGGCATCTGTCATAGCTTCTGTTCAAGCTTGGACAAGTTCAGCTGGTATGTTGTAAACCCCTGCTGACTTCCCTGGTTTCAGTGACTTTACTGCTGCTTTCACCTCTTATCTAAGTATTGTGAAGTCGTCCTGATTGGTTGATTGAGGTCTACCTAGCACTGCGGGGTCGCCATGTGCGACATGATTACATAGGTCGCTGCAATACTCAGTCCAACGATTCAGGAGGTCTCGTTCTTCAGAAAGGCTTTTTCCAGACATATATTTGATGGCACTGACTCTCCCTTTTACATGCACAAATAAACTTAGCTTACTTAGACACTCCCGCGTCGTGCGACGCATGAGGCAGCCAGGGTGCTCCAACGGCTCCTATCAGCAGTCAGTCTGATGGCATCCCCCCAGCATCTGTTCGTCAGCTGAAGATCTCGCTCTGGCACTGTCTGACGCCAGTTCATCTTAGGCCTCCCTCTTTTCCGATGCCCCTTTGGGATCCACCTGATAACCTGGTTTGCAGGTCTAGATGGTGGCAGTCTGGCGGCGTGGCCCAGCCAACTGAGATGGCGTCTGCAGATGGTGCTGTCTACTGGAACTTGCTTTGTGACTATGACTAAAGGCACATCACACACACACACACACGCGCACACACACACACACACACACACACACACACACACACACACACACACACACACACACACACACACACACACACACACACACACACACACACACACACACACACACACACACACACACACACACACACACACACACACACACACACACACACACACACACACACACACACACACACACACACACACACACACACACACACACACACACACACCAGACCTAGTAGAAAGGTGATTGTGTCACCAATCTGACTAGCACACACCACAGAAGTAGCAGGTAGGTGCTCTGCTCTCCTGGCTTCCTCAGTTTTAATCACCAATCCTGTCCATGCATGCTCTTTGTGCATTCAGTTCAAAGCCAACATTATCGACATGATCATGAGAGTTGCTACTCAGACGTGGTGTCGCCCATGAAAGAGGATCTCACACACGTTGTATTGACGACTAGGTCGACATGATTGTCGTCAGAAAGTGGCTGCTTACTAGGCGATGCTCGGAACAGGCCTCACTGCACTCCACCAAAGTGACACAGCAGCGGTGCAGTGTCTTCTCTGGTCTGTTGAACAGACGTGGTGTCACCCTTGGAAGAGGATCTCACACACGCTGTATGAACAACGACTAGATCGACGTGATTGTCGTCAGTAGGCTATGTACTATGCTAGGCGATGCTGGGAACGGGCCCCGGGCCCACTGAGCTCCACCAAAGTGACACAGCAGCGGTGCAGTGTCTCCTCTGGTAGTTGCCTCGTGACAGCCTAGCATAGTTGCCCCTCCTGTGGACTGCTGGCTTTAAATCTGTCACCTGACAAGCCAGGGTGTGGCTGAGAGGTGGGACCACGGAACGAGCTTCATGAGAGCAGCCACACTGTGTGGCCAAGAAGATAAGGCAACAGTTAGAGAAAAGAATATGGCTTCAACACTTATGGACTTATGTTGCTAACTCACACACGAACGGTAGACAAACACACAAGGGTAACAACCTCTGACTGGGACTATTGCAAACATACAGCAACATTTTAGTTTGTGGGTTTTGCCTTTCTTTCTTTCATTTGTTGCAGTTTCCCAATTCCTGATCATATTTAACACACGAAGAGTGCATATATTTTAAAGTAGTTTCACACAGGATACAGATTAGCCATAAACTGTGCTCACCTTATTCAACTATTTAGGCTACGTTTCAAAAAACGCCATGCACCTACTGGTGGTGTTGGTATTATACAGCAAATTTCGCTTCTTTACATAACGGATTTGTTTCTGTGTGAACAATCACTGCACTGTCCAAACCCGTTTCTGGTCAGGTTTTTTTTAAAAAAGATTTAATTTGTTTTAGCTTCTTGTGTTTTAATTCAGCTTCAAATTGGCTACACCGATAAACACGAAAATAAACTTATTTTGCAAAAATAATATTTTCCTGTGTTTTCAGGACTTCAGGATGGGACTGGGTCATCCAGCTCCCCATATGGAGGCACGAGGCATTCACCCACAGTCTTATCCCTCACTTCCAATTCTCAGCATACTTTTTGCATTTTCTCTATATTTTCCATTGTACTGGGATTTTATCTACCAGGCTCAAAACATGGAAAAAGCGGTCCATTTGTTACTATGCGCGTTTTTAGCGTATTTAAAGGTGCATAAAAACGATGCACACGAGTGACGCCAAACTTCAATCAAACTAAAAAGACAAATACATTGACCATCAAAGAAAGTATGAAACAATCCATGTCTGGCTTTCATTGATCTTGTACCTTCGATTTAATTCGTGAAGCACGTATGGTAAGATAATTATTAACTTGTAACTAATAATAATCCAATGATAAAGGCCATTTTCAATTTCACTCTCATGGCTTTTATCATTGGTTGACTCTGGCCTGTAGTAGGGGCCAACAGTAACACAAGAGCTGTACAATAAATTATTATGACCTTGGGGACCTTTCCCAACACAAGCAGCCCTCAAATCCCTTTGGCCGAGAGAGTAGGGATGTACCCTGGGCAAGGCACACGTCTCCACTGTAGACACAGTCTAGCCCAGCCCGCCGGAATAGCATCTGCCCCCCCCCCCCCCCACCCCTGTGGTCTGGCAGCCATGATCGGAATCGACTGACTGGCATACATACATACAATGCAAGTCACAGCCTAGTTAGTCACTGCGTGAAAGTAACAGCATGAACGGTGCAATTATCGATGTCTTAGCTGCAGGGTAGTCTTCTCCAACACAAGGTGTACAGTTACAGCCACATGCGGGCTGCATCACCTTTCAACTCTGCTGATAGGATGAAGTAGGGGAAGGGGTTCTACACTGGTCCTTTCAAGATTAGAGAAGACAGTTCGATTTTGCATCGTCCTAAGTTTGTGAAAATGCCACCAAGATTATCCAATATTGCAGCTATATGCTCCGTGAAGTTGGTGCTTTTAAACAACTACGACACAACAACAAAAATGTGTCTCCGTTGTACAATCGGTTTGACACGATTCTAGGAAATTTCCCCCCCACCCCCCGGACATTTCCCCCCCTGCCAATTCCCCCCAGGACAATTCCCCCAGGGACAATTCCCCCCATAGACAATTCCCCCCTAGGACAATCACGTAAGCTACGCCATGACTGATACGTGAGATCATGTCGAAGAAGACAGAAGCGGTTAGCCAAAGCGTTGCTAACCGACTGCTTGAAACTAGCTTACATCAGCATGAGACTGCTTAGAGAACAAGGGTAAATGCATGCAGGATGGATGGTGTAAATCGGCTTGCCAGAGATGTTTCTCTATCTGTATTGCTCCCAACTCCCCTAGATCTCTTCGCGCCGAATGCGATGCATAGGGGAAGGTGAAGAAGAGTGATCCGTAGCATAGCATACGGTGTCCAGCCACTGCACGTCCAACTACGGCTGTTAGCTTTAGTTTCCTTTTTTCGTATGTGCTGACGGCGTTGCTCAGTTCTATTCGCGACTGTCATGTGAGCCTGAGATTGCAATTCTAGTGTAATTACGTGCACAAGCACAGAGTGAGCATGCAGTCTACGCTCCTTCGTCACAAGTCCAAAGCTGCCAGTCAGTGATCTCATAACGGTCACTTTTTTCCGGCAGTGATCTCAGACATATAGATGGCATACCTTCCCTTATGAACAGTCATACTCTGCCAGTATCAAAGTAGCCGCAGATGTATAAAGAAACACAGTGCCCCACCCCAGAAATCAAAATCTCCCCCCACACACCTTACGTCTGCAGCGACATATGTTGCTTGTAGAACGAATCGTCATATCGGTAAATGTGATAGTCACTGATGTAATAGCAGTAGAATACGGCTTGTGCCTAACGAATGAGTTCCAATGAGGCCTAACCACGCGTGACGCATGCGGATCATGCTAAGACTGAATGGGCTAAAACGCGGATTGGTGGTCCGTTAGACAGAACATAGATACTTTAACCGTATTTGCAATCGCGATACTCAGATGAAAGAGTACATAGAAATTCGCTACAGTCTGTCGATAGAAGCCTAGTCGTAGTCAGAGCTGATGTTACAGAGCGTAGCTGAATATTACATGGTTTAAGGAGTGTCAAGACAGACGCAGTTTTAAAGGCTCCCCCCCC
>JAGGCT020002961.1:0-25000 GCA_017654935.2 Phymorhynchus buccinoides | reverse complement strand
GTTCAATGTTTCATAAAGTTTTGCAAATTTGGCACTGTGGTAAAGTCGTCGGTTCGTAGCCCATGTGTGCTGCGTGTTTGGCTTGCAGCCTTGGTGTTCGTCCGTCTGTCTTTACGCATCCATGTCAAATGTGTGGCATGTCTACGTGTCCTGTATGTACCTATGTGTCGTGTTTGTTTATTCGTGAGTTTGTCTGCACGCCCTTTCAATTTCCATGAGCAGTAGCCTATGCGTATATATGTTTGCTAAGTAGTAGGTCTATTCGACTATAAATGTAGGGCCTATGCGTGGTGCATTCGTGAGTTCTTTTGTATTTTACCTCGTCTGTTAATGTTTAGAAATAAAAGCAGATCGCAGTAGCCCAGTAGTAGTAGTAATGTTTCAAGGTAGTAACAGGTAGCAAAAATGCCCATCTGGGGAGCCTAGCTTTAAACTAGTAGAATGTAGTAGCAAGCAAATCAAACAAGTAGTAGTAGTGCAGCTGAGCTAGCAGCAGCAGCAGCAATTGGGTAGTACTACTACTAGGTAGAAGAGGCTTAGTAGTAGTACATAATGAATAACTGGATTGAAAAGAAGTGAAGTGTTAATTTCTGAACTCAAATTATAAACAGCAAGTCAATCATGGCTGGTCTTCTGATAATAAAGAGTTGTAAATCTGCAAAACTGCGTAGAGCGTCATGCTGCCGTTACACCTAACATAAAAATAGGATAGGCCCAGCAAGTCCGACAGTTCGGCTGGAGGAAATCTTTTTGAAAGTGTTTCTAAAAAAGGCAGTGAGAATGGACCAGGGAATGAGAAAAGAAACTAACATGCAAATGATTTATGCTGTAGGCTACTCGACACTCGGAGGCTTACTCGCTTGTGACAATCTGTCAACAAATGTGTTACTTGCCTTATACTGTTTTTTGGTTGTTGTTGTTAATGATGGTTTCCAGAGTACATCCCAGGCTTTGAAGAAGAACACTTTTGAAACTTTTCAATACACAGGCTTAACAGACTCCAGGGAAAATAATAACAGCCGAATGCACTTGCTGGAAACATTTTTTTTAAATGCAACAGCTTAGGGATGAATACATTTCAATTTTGTGGACAATCCAGTTTTGTTACCCGACTTGAGTGGGCAGTGTTTCTGTTTAAAAAAAAATGAGTTTAAATCCACTTCGGAAATTTTAGACCAATGATGTTTACTGGTCAGAGCATGTGCATGGCTAAAGAAAATCCCTCCCACATCTCCTAGCATATACACCCCACATTTTAGATGTACAATTTGAAGCAATTCTGTCCAGATGTCAACTGGTCTAGGACAGCCATATGCCGAGGCGGGTTTGGCTAATTAAGATTTGGTTAAAAACAATTTTTTGACAAACCAGACACGAGCTTGTGTGATATTTTTCGCTTAAGTTTTGTAAATTCGTTTCTTACGAATACAGTTAGTCAAAACCGCTTTGTGTCCGCAGGGCGTTTTTCAGTCCAGTTCAAACCAAACTTGAACCTGATAGACATAATTGTTAGTATGATATTAACAATTTTAAAAATCTCCTGGACAAAGACCCAAAATTTAATAAAATAAAATACCAGTAGGGGAAGACGGGGTAAAAAGCTCATCATACCGGGGTAAAAAAAGCCCATGGGCGGGTACGAAGCCCATGCCAATTATCTCATGAAATAAAGAAAATTGCAGTCAAAGTTTGTCCATGTTCATTCGCACGTCTTTCACAATACCTCTTACTGAAGTTTCAAGATGTTGTGGTCAATAATATGAGTTTTTGAATATTTATTGACGATCTTTGTCTTTCTTATCATTTTCTGTCCTTGGAAAAAGTGAAATAAAAAACAACAACATAAAAATACCTCCATATCTTTATATTTCTACAAAGTTACCATGATACACCACCACAAACATTTTGAACATGCTCTTACCCACAATGGTGTAAAGAGTTGCGTCCCACTTTACGGAAACAATAAATTGACATGATTAATTTTTCATATGTTTAGCCGGTCTAAGAAGAAGGTGCATATAAAAACAATATTAATAATTTGTTAATGAATTGATAATTTTAAAGCTGTTATAGTAAAAACTGTTAATTACAAGATTTTAGGCTTTTTTAATTTCAAAATTTAAGTTTGAGTGATACCTTCAGCAATAGTTTGAAAAAAACTGATTTCATAGTCTGAATCACATTTATCTGGGCACGCAACTCTTTACATCATTGTGGGTAAGAGCATGTCGGAAATAACACGACTCTATTCGTTTCAATATCTTTAACAAATACAATTCAAACACAAACAATGATTTACTTCAATAAACAGACAGAATCTTGGTGTTTCCAGTGTCATTCAAGCGAACATGAGGAGATAATATAAAGATAAGCTATTTTTGTCAATTCAACGAAGGCAATGCTTGTTTTGAACATCTAGGGTCTAGATCTACTATTCTAATGGAAAACAGCTGTGAAAATCACCACATCGCAACATTCCATGGCAAACTTCAGACTTTCTTGCCAGCGGATTACGATTAAGCACATGTTTCTCTTTCAAAATTAATCAGCAGGGAAAATCTAGTAGCGTGGCGCATTGGGAGATGGTGACCTTTAAGCTTAGTCTCGTATCGGTGAAAAATGCCCATGGGCTTTTTTCCCTGACCTGGGGTGGGTGCATTTTCGCCTATGGGGTAAAACGCTCATGTGCAATATGTTCGCAAATAAAAGCATTTTCTCTCAAAATCCAATTTTTGTCGCCTGAAAATTTCAGGATAGATAGAATAACTATTTCTGCATAGCTTACAATGTTTCAGAGGCTTTCTGGACCAACTATGTGCACGAAACAAGCAAATGTTTATAAGAATATGGCCCACCATGAGCTTCTTACCCCGTACTAACCTACGACTGATTACTCTGCTAAAATCGTCACAGCTGTGCCAACCACATACACAAAGAAAACAAAAAGAAACAACCAACAAGAGAAAGGTCACTTGAGAGGCCGCGAGGCCTGGATGTCCTACCTAACCTGACCAGACCTGACCTGACCTGACCTGACCTGTTCTTCTCATTTACGGAAGTCCAGCATTATGACAGAAACTGCAAACCCACAAACTAATTTATCCTTGACAAACTCAATTATCGTTGAACAAAATGTCTCATTGGTGGGAGATAACGAATGCATCCCCGTTATCCTCAGTCAGATGGAGTTTATACCTTGGGACAACCGGGACAACCTCATCAGCGAGGAAACGGAAACAGTGGTTTACCGAATCAAGAACAACCTGCTTGTGTTGCTGTTTCTCATTGGTGGACCTGCCAACGTCATCAACATGGTGGTGTTTTACAAACATGGCCTCCGGGATCGTGTGAACCTCTGTCTCTTTGCTCTGTCTTTGGCTGATGAGATTCATCTGACCATTTCTACACTTACGCACGGCGAGCAAGTTTACGTGCAGTTTACCGCAGCGAGAGAAAGATTCGGTCCTGTTGCGATATTCGTGGCCAATAATAATTTACTCGTTTTTATCGGCGCCACCTACGTTTCCCACCTGTTGTCGGCCATTGTTGCTACGGAACGCTGTCTCTGTGTCGTCGATCCTCTCAAATTTCAAACTCTCCTTCGAACGAGAACTATGGCAGCGATCATCGTCGTAACCAGTGTTGTGATTTTTACTTTATATTTCTTTGTGGTGTTTCGGTATCACGTGGGGTGCTTTCGCGATCCGGTAACCGGTGTGGTTATTATAACGTTCGTGGACGGAAAGTTTTACGCACGACATAAAGAATTCATCAACCATCTTCACAGTTTCGTGTTCGGTTTGAGCTTACCCGCCATTGAAACCACGGTGGTGACGACAGCAACGATCATCACCGTCATCAAATTACGTCAGGCGATGACGTGGCGGTCAGAAATGACATCATCTAGGATCTCTGCTAAAGAAGTGGCTGTGACGAAGACGTTGGTGTGTGTGTCCGTCTTTTTTATCGCGTGTATCACTCCGGTCACGTTGATTCGTTTCAGTAACCTGTTCTTCCCGGAGCTGAAGTCCGGTCGACGATACCATAACTTGTATTTGGCCGGAGTGTGGATAGCGGAGATGTTCTCGTTTGTCAACTCCACGTTCAATTTCTTCGTTTATTTCGTCATGGCTTCGCGTTTCCGCAAAACTTTCTGGACTTTGTGTGGCAGAGAGCGAAAAGGAAAAGATGGCGAAAAGAGGAAGAGTTAGGTCTCAAGTAGAAATTTTGACCCATTGTTATGCCAATAGTTAGGTGAATGTATGGACAACATACACATGCAGAACATTCATTTTAACAAAAAGTGTTTTTCTGCATGCTGCTTGAAGTACACCCACCCTTACGTAGGCATATTTAGGGGAGAATGGAGCAAGTCCGCCTACTTTCAGCTTTTCCTATTATAAATGACAAGCTAACTGTTGTAGAATGTTCATTGATAGACCTTCTTCTTCTTCTTCAGCGTTCAACTGGCTACGCATTAAAACCTCAGACCGAGTGCTGCCGCAAACGTGGATGTCCGGAGAAGGTCACCCGCCGTTCCCCAGAGTTTGGTTCTGAGGTCCGTCCCTCCAGGCCAGGTCTGTTGCCGCATCCCATCATACAGAGGGCAGTCCTGGAGAACGTGGGAAAGGGTCTGGTCAGCTTGTCCGCACTGGCATAGAGATGAGTCTGTGACCCCAATCCTACGTAGGTGTGCGCGGAGGCCGCAGTGCCCTGTGCGCAGGCGAAAGATCGTGGTTTGATCTCTTCTCTCCCAGTGTTCGAATTGGGTCCTTGTGTGCCCGGTAGCCATTGTTTCTCTTCAGCCAGTCCGCTTTGAATCTGCCACAAATGAGAGTCTTGGCTTCCTCATACGTAGCAGAGACATCAGACTGGGTGAGCTGGCTACCTTCCTTTGCAACTAAGGCGATCTGTACGCTCATTCCCAGAAAAGCCAACATGAGCAGGCACCCACTAGAGAGTAGTTGCAGTCTTTTGAGTCAGAGTGGCGAGGGAGGCCTTGAGAGATTCAACAATTGGGTCTGGGTATTGACAGACCAATAGTTAGGTAAATGTATGTGTCAGGTGTGAGCGCGAGGCAGATTTTGTAAATAGAGGTGGAATAGACATTGGACGAAATGAGAGTTAAAGATAGCATGTATTTGGTAGTTTAGATATTGTTTTGTGACAAATGTTCTGGTTGGCCAGAGCGATAATAAATGGGCCAATGCAAAAAAAGCGTTACCGCAAGTGAATTGTATTCATAATTAATTAGGACCAGATTGTGACAAGGAGATTCACTTTTCACCTGGGTTGGCTACGAGACCACGTCTTCTTCTTCTGTGTTCCTTGAGTTTGTATGGGTTTGAATTAGGTTAGGGAAAGATAATTTATAGGTGGTATTAAAAGAAGCAGATGGCTCATAGAAATGTAGGATTCAATATAAGTTTAGTAAGAGGCTTGTCCTCCTTTGTTTTCTCAAAAGAGCTAGTATTGTGTAGCTAATCCAGTGATTAGTCCTTAGAAAGGAATTTCTTTTGAAGAAGAGGAAGAAGAAGGGGAAGAAAAGGAAGAAGAAGAATGATCAGTTTTTAAACAGATTTCATTATCCGAATAGTTTTATCTTTAATTGTTTGGTATTCAATTTTCTTTGTTTCTTCTGCGGACATTTTGGTCCTATTTTGATTCGTGGACGCGGGTAAAATTATATTGTAGTAACCCGAGAGAGAGGTGTCGGATTATGAATATGGAGATAGAGGTTCGGGGTGATGATGGTTTTGTCCACGATGTGATGAGCTACGTTTTGTGGTGAATTTTTGGGTGAGTAATGCCTGACATGGATTGCTCGATTGGATTGACGGTAACGGATTTGGCCTGAATTTCTGATGATTCTTTTTGATATAAATACGTAATTAACGCGAACCGAGAGGTTGACTTATTACCATGACTTTAATAAACTAAATGATTGATTGGTGAACCTTAACTTCTTGGTGTTGAGTATACATCTTTGGGTGGAGTCAGATTTGCGTGTGTATGTTGTGAGCCCGGGGAGTTTACCAACTTTGGCAAACATCACAGTAGTGACAACATAGGCCTACGTGTATAAAAAATCAGTGAAAGTACAAAAGTCTTTTTATGCATGCTGTTGGAAGTACACCCACCCTTACGTAGGCATATTTGCCCCAAGGCGGGGCTAGTCCACCTACAGGCTGGGACAAGGCTGCCCTCCTCATGCTTATGCCTAGAAATGCTTAATAAAACCCAGAATCACACAGAATCTTCAATTACTAAGCATCCTTTAAATAACATCAAAAATGTATCTTCATATGAAAAACATGAACACCAAAAATAAGTCATAGATTCATTTGTTACAATTTTTTGTGTACAAAAAATCACATTTTTGCTCTCAAATCGGGCTTTTGCCACGTGATGACGACCTTGAAATTCACAGAGTTGAATTTAGAGAGTTGAATTAGGAAGGTCAGCGTAACTCGGGCAGAACGAGTGCGGGCAAATTAGTAGTCTGGCATAGAGAACGAACATTCGTGGCAAATGCCCTATTGATGCACACCCACCAGAAACAGACGGGTGTGGTGGGAGGATAGCGTGTGACTATCACATGCTCTAAGTGATTCTAGGGCAAAGCACTTATAGCAATAAAAACGAACATGGTGGATCTGCCCCGGGGGGGGGGGGGGGGGGCGGACTAGCCCCGTTCTCCCCATCTTGCCCCAAGACGGGGCAAGTTCACCTACAGGCTGGGGCAAGACTGTTCCCCCTCATGCTTATGCCTAGAAATGCTTAATTGAACGCAGAATTACACATAATCTTCGATTACTAAGCATCCTGTTCGATACCCAAACTCAAAATTTATCGTCATAATATAAAAACATGAAAACAAATTCAGTCATGGATTCATTTCTTACAAAAAAAGCAAAAATCACTAATTTTGTTTTTGCTTTGGTTTAAACAAGAATTTATTCAAGAATAGAAAATCATAACAAAGCAGCAATACATTTATGAACTTCGAGTACAACAAGCTAAGAGCTTATAAAGCGTACTCTAATATTTAAGTTACACAGTAAGGACTGCACACGCAAAACTAATCTAACATTGAAACAATAATGACATAAAAACAACAACAGTAGTAAACACTTATATACAAAAAGGAAAAAAAAAAAAACAGAAAAAAAGAAAATACACAACAAAATTAAGTAAATCCAAACTACATGAATTGTAGGGGCAATATAAAACATAATGTCAGCTTGCATTGAATCAGAGTCATCACAAAGCTAAAAAAAACCCTAAAAAACCCAAATGGGATTGTAAAGTCATGTCAAGAGCAGAATAAATATTTGTTTATGCAAGTTTGCGCCCCTTATCAAAGGGAAACGACGAATCATGTTACAGTCAGAATTAATCATGTTATTGAGAATTTGTTTGACAATTGAATAAAATTATAATGAGTAGTATTCTCAATAATTTAGTTTAGGAAATGGACAAAATATGCATGGAAAAATAATTTGACATATGCATCATTGCACGCCTAGCCGACCACAAACCTGTTAGACCTTTGAATGAACTCGCAAACTGCAAGGAATATTCTAGAGTTCTCTGAGACATTTTTATATTTACTGCCAAACAATAACACTGCACAGTCAGTTTTAACATCATCTGGCAGTAATGCAATGGTTTCTGCACGAGCTTGTTGGAAGAGAGGACAATACAAAAGGAAATGTTCAGCATCTTCAGCATCAAATCCGCAAGCACATACTGTACTATTGGAGAGATGTCGAAGGAATAAATCATCTTTTAAGTCACTCATTTGTAGTCTCAGTTTGCAAATTATTACTTCAGAAGCTCTGTCAGGTAAATAATAATATTGTGGTACAACGTTATCTGTTTCTCGGAGAAAACGCTTAAGCATGCTAATGGAATCACATTGCTTAATATGATCAGGAAGAATGTTCCAAAGTACAGTTGCAGAGGGAAAGAATGAGGATCTGTATAACTCTAGTCTACTCCTTGGTACAAGTCTTTCAAGGTAATTACGTCTGTGGTAGGGGTTTACTGAGGCAACCAGGGGTGGAAGACGCTCTATTAAGTACAAGGGCACAATACCATGAACAATTTTAAAATACAAGATAATTTTATGACGACGTCGTCTCTCTTTTAAAGTAGTAAGTCCAGACTCAGCATACAATTTATGATGGCTGGTCCCACGAACTGAACCAATGATTGTCCTAATTGCGTCTAATTGGAGACTTTCTAGATCTTCTGCTTGTTTGTTCGTGCAATTGTCCCAGATAACGTCCGAATAATCAAAGTGAGGCATGATAAATGATTTGTACATAGTGAGAAGTGATTTGCGACTTAGACGATATTTATATGACCTAAAACAAGCAACAAGTATTCGGCATTTGGACACAATGGATTTTATATGAAGATCCCATTTACAGTTGTTTTGTATTATTACACCTAAATGTTTATGTGAGTCACTTTCTTGTAGAATTACGTCATTAAATGTCAAAGGTTGTGTGTCTGCCATTACCCGGTTAGAGATTGTCATGAGCTCAGTTTTGGATTCATTAAATTTGACTTTCCATGGTGCTGCCCAACTGTTAATCTTTTCGAGATCTGAATTTAGTATTTCTGTCCTGATGTGAGTGTTTTCTAAGCCCAAATACATGCTAGTGTCGTCTGCAAAAAGTTTGATAATTGATTCAATATCATATGCAATATCATTTATATACACAAGAAAAAGTAAAGGTCTTGCTTTCAACTTTTTTCAAATTGATGCACATCATCCAAACGTACACAGGGTGGTGGTGGTGGTAGTGGGGGGCGGATAGCGTATGGCTATCACATGCTCTAAATGATTCTAGAACAAAGCACTTTAGCAATGAAAACGAAATGACGGACCTCCCCGTGGGGATACTGGGGGGGTCTTTCGTACAAAATAGTTCCCCCACTTTCTGGAAGTTCTGTGCTTGTAACTTCCTCTAATCTGCCACTCTCTTTGACTCTGCCTTTTTCCTTTGCTTTCTGTCATCTACTATCTTTCTGACTTATTGGCCCATTCTCCTGCCTTTTTTCAAAGAAGCCTTCCAAATAATGTTTCTCTTGAGCTCCTCCGAAATCGGAATGTGTCGGCTGTACACAGCGGGGAGACCAGTGAATACTGAAAACCGGACACATATGTACCTTAGACATTATGGCCATATGGCCAGGGAAGGCAGAAGAAGAAGAAGAAGAAATGGCGAACCTGGACCTGGGGCGGACCAGCCCCGGTCTCCCCTAGCTGTTGCCTGAAAGTCTTGATTGAGATCTGAGGGCAGGGCACACCCAGTAGAAAGAAATGCAGGAAATTTGGCTTTAATTTAGTCCACCCCCATCAGGTTTAATTCAGATACTACCGTCAGTAATCTCAAAGCCTTCTTCTTTCAGTTTCAGAGTAGGGGAAGACGGGGTAAAAAGCGTATGGGCGGGTAAGAAGCCCACCCCAATTATCTCATGAAATGAAGCCAATTTCAGTCTCATTTTGCCCATGAGACGAGCGTTAATGTCTAGCATTCGTCTCATGGGCAAATTTGACTGGAATTTTCTTTATTTCATGAGATAATTGGGGTGGGCTTCTTACCCGCCCATGCGCATTTTACCCCGTCTTCCCCTAGTAATATTACATGTTAGGCCGTGTACACACATAAGCGGATATTCCATGCGGAAACCCGTGCGCAATCCATAAATAAGTGAAACAAAGAAGGGAAAAGATTTGCGCACGTGTCCGAATTTCCCCCATATGCGTAAACTTTTATCCTTCTTTTTCCCACTTACACAGGGTTTTCCATACGGAACTTACGCGTCTAATGTTAACCCAGCCTTACTTTACTTCATATTAGACGCGCCCCCCCTCCTCCATTTCTCGGTTCTTTCCATTTTTCCTTCTTACTGCAGATTGAGTACTTCATCCTCTATCATTTGTTATATTTAACACTAATTTTCATCCATTTACATAATGAAACACATGCATTCAATAATAGTAGAAGATACAGCAAGACAAAAAAACGCAATAAACCAGGACTGTGACAAATGCAGCGGTGTACTCTGCACTACAAAGGGGGGATCGTATTAGATAATGGCCTTTATCATGACTGCAATTAATTATTCATCAAAGATAATTAGCTGAAAAGGTTAATAAAATACAGCTTAATGTTTGGTAAGAAAGGCAAGTTTGAAAATGCGGGGACAGCTGAGAAATGTAGGGGGGTGGCACATCATCTCAACGCAATTCAATTAAAGAAACTTGGCATGCAAACATCCATTTAACCATTTAATTCAAGTCTTCTTCTTCTTTCGTTCTGATTGCATCTTGTTTCGGAAACCTTCATCATTTCACTGAAAAATGCATCTTTTGTGAGGCACCCTATTTGGCCGTCACACTTGATGGTAGGTAACCTATCTTTAATTCAGAATTTAGAACGACACTTGGTTTTGAGCTCTCGATTCGGGTCAAAACAATCGATTAATCTGGCCCATGAAGATGCTTAGGGAACCCAGCCTTTATTTCAAGGTGGTCAAGTAATGAAAACAACAATTTATATGCACTTTATGTTTTTCAGTAATCAATAATTGATCACCAAACAGTGTTCGTTTGAGCTGTCATAGCTCATTTGAGTAGAACTAGACACACAACATACACATTTAGGCCTACGGGTGCCTAACCATCGAGTCCAAAAGATTAAGCTTGATAATTTGGTACCACAGATAAAATGAAAACAGTTGAATTTAATTAACCTAAAACCTAAAACTCAAACTGACCTGACTGTAAACAATTCCAATCTAAGAAGAAAATGTTCAGCGTTTAGTCATCAAATTTGGAAGCAACTTAGGACAATAAATTGTAGCATACGACAAGATTTAGATAGGTGAAATATGTGCCAGTGGGTGATGGGGCCCTTTGAGGTTAAATCAGCGACGCTTACAGCTTTGTTTTTTGGGGGAGTAAAAAAAAAAAGCCTAAGAAACCTAAGATAAAATTTCCTAGTAGTCTAGTGATACAGTCTATAAAAAAAAAGAGCATTGCAAATATATATCAGGTATCAGAATTGTCGGAGGATTTGCAAATCACAGAAGATTGAACATTGCTGGCAGAGGATTTGATTGTGTCTACAGTGGAAGAAGTTTTAGTTTCAGTTTTACCATTGCTTCTGAATGTAATCTTCGCTGTCGGATAACTTTTAAAAGTAATTGCTTGATTGAATTATGCCTTTCTGGTCATGTTAGAAACCGATTTCTTCTTCTTCTTTTTCTTCTTCTTCTTCTTCTTCGTCTTCTTCTTCTTCCAACTGGGGATCTGTATATCCTGCCCCAACGCACAAAGTCTTCATTTAGACTGGCTATTGGCGCCCAGGATGCATGCTTGCTTTGCGAGTTCATGCCATCCATTCCATGGGCACAACAACATGGCCTACTCCTTACCGAACAGTGACATTTAAAACTTTTACGTCCTCTAAGGGCACATATGGAACATTGTTAACTATGAATATGGGGGCTCCTTGCCGAATAGTAGAATAATAATGGGCTTTTTAACATGTGTAGCAAGATCTTTCTGCAAGCGTTCGCGCATGGGATCTGGGGTGGGTTTTTAAATTAAAAAAAGAGTCTCATCTGAAGCACTAGGAGGATTAAGGAAGCAAGAGAAGAAACATGGCCCATCAGCAACACCCCTGTCATCCCCCCCCCCCCCCCCCAAAAAAAACCCCCACCTCCATGGGTCCAAACAAGAGCTGGAAAAGACAGCAGTATTTGTTTATCAACCGAGCTGGTTTGGTCGTTTAGCAGGATGTACGCCAGAAGAAGAAGAAGAAGGAGGAGGAACTGATTTTAATATTTGCCTCTCTATAATAGTGGGGGACACTAATCCCAAAGTTTGATGACAACGGTCACAGATTTGTTGGGGGCCGACCCCTCTATAGATTTGATCAGTGGGTTGTAAAGAATCACTGCAGAAAGGTTGGCACTTTCGGTCCAGGTAGGTTCCATCCCGATGACTAACAGCCCTAACATATTACTACTATTACTACTACTACTACTACTACTACTACTACTACTACTACTACTACTACTACTACTACTACTACCCTGTAAGGCCTTGGCGGTGCTTTTACCACTGTTTCAAGATTATTTAGAGCTGTGACAGTTCTGATACCTGATTGTTGATATACCTTGAGGTTTATAAGCGATACTTTAGCAAGAGAGAGAATGAATGAATTAATTAATTAATGTTATGCATAGAGGGTAATAGAGTAAGCAATAACATGCTTTTTTACATCCAGCCCTCTGAACAAAATACATATATAAAAGTAGAAAATGGAAAACGAAAATAAACACATACAAAGTCATATAAAGCATTAAGAAACATCCCTATATTGTAACACATCAATAACAAAATCAGACCTATTATTATTAACCATACTCATTATTAACATTCAAAATGTGTGAAGCAAGCGCATGCACACGGGAAAATATAAAACCCAATCCTACTTTTCACACTCATCTTTTAACATTCAAAAATAGAGAAGTGCACAAACATGAAAAAAAAACCTCAATCATACTTTATATATTCTTCATTAAAATGTACTTATTTGAAAAGAAACCCATGCACATACTAAATTCAAACATAGTATTACTGTACCTACTCATCTTAGCATGCAGAATTTAAAATGTAAATACATGTACCCATGGCAACATGAAACCTATTCCTACATTACATTATTCATTTTTAACATGAACAAATAAAGAGGTAAACACACACTCGTAACAAAGCAGACCTAGTCATATTGTTTGCATGCGAATACACATATTAAAAAGTAAATACTGCTCATGACGAAATCAAGCCTAAACCTACTTTCCAGTCCTCATCTTTAACATGCACATAAGTAAAACTTAACTCATCACAAAATCAAGACTAATCCTATTTTACAGAGAGAGAGAGAGAGAGAGAGAGAGAGAGAGAGAGAGAGAGAGAGAGAGAGAGAGAGAGAGAGAGAGAGAGAGAGAGAGAGAGAGAGAGAGAATCAAATTTAGTGTTACCATGAAAAATGCTTTTCGATACTGTTTCCTTTGTTAATGACACAAAATGATTTCAAAGCTTTGTCAGTTTTAATAGCAACATAGTAACCTAACCATTCATTTTAAAATGGCAACAATTTGCATCTTAGTAACACATTGTTGTATTTCATGTTCTTTAAAAACAACCTTTGTTAACTTCGATGAAAACTTCGATTTAATTTTGTTTTTTTGTTCATAATCATATAGTTTACAGATTCCTCTTTTATCAAACACGACTTTTTTTGCCGAGTTATCGCGGAAATTGAACGGCCAAATGACATAAACGTCTTTATTCTTTTATTTGTCTCGATGTTTTATAATAACTATAATCCCTTACGCTAAAAAAAAAAGTTGTGTAAAAAGTACAAAACAAAGTAACTGAATTTCAAAATTTGACATCAAAATATTCTTTAAAAAAAAAGGTGACAGCGGAAGAAGGAAGAAGATCAAAATAAGCTACGCCAAAAAAGACAGGTTACAGTGAAAGTTAATATTTTGTTTGGAATTAGTTGTGATCATTTTATTTCTTCTTCTTGTCTTCACTCTCAGAGGAAGAATTGCTTTCGTTGCTGCTTTCGTTGCTGCTTTCGTTGCTGCTTTCGTTGCTGCTTTCGTTGCTGCTTTCGTTGCTGCTTTTGTTGCTGCTTTTGTTGCAGCTTTCGTTGCTGCTTTCGTTGCAGCTTTCGTGGCTGCTTTCGTTGCTGGCTTCGTTGCTGGCTTCCTTGCTGCTTTCGTTGCTGGCTTCCTTGCTGGTTTCGTTGCTGCTTTCGTTACTTTCATCGCTGCTGTCGTCTCCTGTCAAACGAGAGAGAGAGAGAACTCGACTCACAATGAACTCAATGTGTAGGCTACGCCAGACTGTCGTTTCCGACAATGACTGCCAGATAGCAGAGACAGGGGGGGGGGGGGGGGGGGGGGGGGGGGGGGCGGTGCAGATGCTATTTTGTATTCTGGCGGAGGGCTAGGCCAGGATTTGTTGTATTTTCATAGCGGAGATGCCTTGCCCAGGGTACATCTCCACTCTCTCGGCCACTAAAGGGATTTGAGGACGGAAGAGTTGGCATTGGGGAATGTCCCCAAAGGCCTACCCATCCCTTTGGCTGCAGCACCAGAGTACTAGTGCCCAAGCCAGGGGCGGACCAAATGATTCGTAAGGGGGGGTGTCTGCGGGGAGTCCAGGAAGTTGCATAGGTCCTCGCCTTTGGGGGGGGGGGGGGGGGGGGGCGAAGCCTCCGGAAAGTGTTGCAATTCATTTATTATTAAAGCAAAACAGCCATTTTCTTGCTTTTTACTCTTGTATAAGGTACATGCTAAGGGCAAAAGGACGTTTCCAGGAACCCTGGAACCTCCCACCCACCCACCGCCCCGATCCGCTCCTGTCAACCCCCCTCGTTTGAGAGTCACAGTCTTCCACAAGGAGACTTTAAAACTGTACCATGATTTTCCATTACCGTAGAACATCATCTTTTGTACAGCTCTCATGTTACTGTTGGCCCCTGGTGGGGGTCAGGGGGCAACCCCCCCCTTGAATCTGAAGCTTTTTTTTTAAACAAAACAGTATTCTCTGTCTTTCTTTCTTTTTTTATTTTTTTATCGCGCTTTTCTTTTTTTTATTTGAGCGGGAGTGGGGTGGGGTGAGGGTTATGGAACCCAGGTAAGCCCCCTCCCCCTCGCCTCTGGACACTTAGCCAACGGCCATTTAGCCAACATTTGAAGGGGGAACATTTAGCCAACATTGAAAAAAAAAGTTCATGTGATGATCACAATGTAATGTCTCATACAGTGGACCCTCCCTTATAAGACCATTAAAAAATCATCCAAAATGAGGTCTTAGGTGGGAGGGAGTTGTATAAGGGAGGTATCTTTAATACTTACAAAGAAGGGCGATGTCTCAGAGAAGTAGCTCTTAAAAGGGAGGGCGTCTAATAACGCAACATTCATGAAACACACACACACACACACACACACACACACACACACACACACACACACACACACACACACACACACACACACAGTCGCGTACGCACGCACCCACACACATAAACTTAGAACACATTGGACCATGTTACATACACACACACACCGCAACACACACACACATACACACGTGCAGGCACATTTATAATCGCGAACACGCACGCACGCACACGCACACACACACACACACACACACACACACACACACACACACACACACACACACACACACACACACACACATATACACACACACACACACACACACACACACACACACACACACACACACACACACACACACCAGTATTAGAATATAATATGATACATTACATTGTGATCATTACATTAACTTAATATGTTTTTGATATTGGCTAAATGTCCCCCCCTGCAAATGTTGGCTAAATGTCCGTTGGCTAAGTGTCCGTTGGCTAAATATCCGTTGGCTAAATATCCGTTGGCTAAGTGTCCGTTGGCTAAATGGCCGTTGGCTAAGTGGCCGGATTTGTTTCAGCCTTGATATTACTTTGAATAAAAGTAAGACATGCACATTCCATTGCATAACGCCTATATGTTAATCTTTTCCTCTCCCTCTCATCCCCCCCCCCCTCTCTCTCTCTCTCTCTCTTGCATAATATGCATATTCTTGCCTAAATCCATCACTTTATCACGTTGTTTTGGGGGTTACAGAACATATTCATCAAAGCCAATAGAAGCAGTAATTATGTTCATCACAGCATGCCTCAAAGTAGGCACTTAGTTTGAAGCCCTTAGCTGCCTCCCACTGCTAATAAACTCCGCCTATTTTGGCAGTCAACAGTGGATGGAAGTTCAGTTTAACGTCGCGTATCGGCGTTCGCCATGTACGACGGGCTGAACAAACCAACCAGGGTATAAACAAAAATTTATGTTCCTGAATCACTGTCTTAGCCAAAAGGCCGAGAAGCGATCAGGAAGTTTTCAAAGTAAAAACTCTGAAACTTGACGATAAAAGCAGTCAACAGTCAATCACTCTCAGCCCCCTCTCAAACTCGCCGAGCTTGCTACGGCCCTTCGTAATATCAAAAAAATTAACAAAGCAACAGGAGGGGATCCCATCTCCTACAGAATACTTAAACAACTACCCCCAACATTTCTGTCAATTCATAACCACTTTTACTCTAGGTGTTGGGAGAGTGGGGAAGTGCCCCAGGCATGGAAATGTGCACAGGTAGTCGGGATCCTGAAAACTGGGAAACCAAAACAGGATTCCAAAAGCTATCGCCCCATCTCCCTCACCCCTCACCTGGGTAAGGTGTACGAAGGAATCGTGCGTTCGCGATTAGAATACCATCTACAAAAAAATAATATACTCCCCCAAGTACAAGCAGGTTTTAGAAAGTACAGAAGTTGCACAGAACAGATTGTCAAGCTCACCTCCCATGCCAGGAAAGCCTTCGCCCGCCAAAAGAGTGTACTTGTCACCTTTTTTGACATCAAGGGTGCTTATGACACTGTCTGGCATGGGAGACTACTTCAAAAACTTAGCAGGCTCGGCGTTGAAGGAAACCTCTTTAACTTTATCAAATCCTTCTTAGAAAACCGCTCCATGAGAGTAAAAGTGGGCCAGTCCCTCTCTGACAGTCACTCGCTTGATATGGGGGTGCCCCAAGGTAGTATAATTGCCCCTGCTCTCTTTAACATTATGCTATCAGATATCACCAAAACAAATATCAAGAACAATAAAATTAGTATGTACGCAGATGATATAGCAACCTGGACCCTAACTAAGAAAAAAATTAACCAAACAAAACTCAAAGAAGCCCTAAAACAACATCAAAAACAAACTAACCTAATAGCCCACTATCTACAAGACAACGGTTTCTCACTGGCCCCAAATAAATGCCTCTTTCTAATACTAACTAACATTAAAAAGCCCTCAGTAGCGGCCTCCAACCATGCCAAATTTTTAGGTGTCATTATAAACTATAATCTCTCCTGGACCGAACACATCAACTATATAACTAGGAAAGCCTATAAAATACTAAACTTCATTAAAATTATCTCCCATGAAAAATGGGCACAAGACCCCAAAATACTAACTAACCTTGTAAGATCACTCGTCCGCAGCCAATTAGTATATGGAATAGAAGCTATGCACTCCCTAACAACACATGACCTACTTAAATTACAAAGAATAGAACTCCGTGGCCTCAAGATAGCTTTGGGGCTCCCCCGCTACGCGGTGACTGATCTCATTTATCGAGATGTGGGCTGGCTCCCTCTGCGTAAATTACTAAAACTTAACTGTTCCATTCTCCTTCCCCGCATATACGCTACCCAAACCTACACTGACTTTGAATTCTATGATAACTTCTCTGATCCATATTACCACTCCCATCCTGACCATATAACCAAACATCCGTCTCTGTATCATAAATCCATACCCATAACCAAATACACTGAAGATCTGTTTCACGAGGCAGGAGTCAACATAGCGGAAGTCTCCACCCACCCTACATATGACTACCCACAGTGGGAGGTGACCCCGACAACAACAGACACCTCCTTACACGAACAATATTCCAAACAAGAAGACCCAGACAGATTAAAAGTCGCAGCATTAGAAAAAATCCACAGTCTCCACCAACATATATATACAGACGGATCCAAAATCAATCAACAAACAGGCTGCGCATTCACAATTCCAGATCTTAAAATTACCAAATCATTCCAACTAAATAATAATATCTCAATATTCAGTGCCGAACTCTGGGCCATACTAGAAGCATGCTCTTATATTAACAACTTCCCAAACCCACCACGAAGCGCAATCATACTATCAGACTCACTCTCATCCATCCAAGCTCTAGTAGGTTATTCTAAAAATAGACGTTCCGTAATACAAGAAATTAACTTCCTCATACACCAGATCACAATTAAGGGCACTGACATATCACTAAGCTGGATCCCTTCCCACTGTGACCTACACGGCAACGACCAGGCCGACAGGGCCGCCAAACAGGAGGCCCTCGGACGGGCCGGCACCAAAATAAATATCAAACTTTCTATTCCAGAATTCAAATCTATCCTTACGAAAACCTCATTCCAGGGGTGGGCTCGGGAACTTGAAACCCGGTGCAAAGCTCACTCCTGGGATTACCAAATTGTTAAGGGGGGACTTTTCCCCCCCGTACCTCGGTCTGTCCTATCCTTGATTTACAGACTCAGAACCGAGGCCACATTTTACAAATTTCAAGAACTAGAATGTGAGTGTGGAGACTTCCTAACAGTAGACCACCTATTCTCACAATGTAATACCATCACCCCCGAATTAGATAACTTAGCAACAAAACTTAAAACGAACAAGATCCCCTTCACAAAAGAAACCATAATCCATAGCCAAACTCACGGCTGGCAACCCATAATCTGGCTGGCGGAGGCACTCGGCCGGGCTCCGTTTGGCTACCTATTCTAATTCAATAATATCTTTCTGTACAATAACCCTAAATAAAGCCCTCCACCGTGACCCCTGGTCTGGTGTATGCTGCCTCTCCAAGGGGCCTCACTCCCACCTCCCAGTGACTCGGGTGTCCCCCCCCCCCCCCCCCCCCCCCCCCGGCCGGGTGCTCGGCGTGAGCGCAGGCGCGCTTGATACCCCATCGGCTCTCTCGTGTGGCGCCGCGTCTCCTGGCTGGCGGGCCGCCCGGCGGAGGGCGTCACCCTGGCCCCTCTCACCCCCAACTTTCCAGCTGGTCCTTGTCTCTGGGGGCAAGTGAGTCGCCGGGGGTTGCCGTCTGGGACTGTTCCCCCACTCGCCTCTACCAGGGGCGTGCGGCCCCAGCCGGCGCCCCCCGGCGGTTCCCCCCCCGAGAACGAGCGGCATCTCCCTGGACCGGTCCCCAGGTCTAGCCAACCACTCTCCATTCCCACCCCCCCCGAGGCCCTGAGGGGAGGTTTTGTCACATCGCAGGGGTCACAGATCCCCAAATCTCTTTTTGGGGATCCCCCCCCCCCTCCCCAACTTTCCTTCTATCGTCCCGTCAATGGGGGCCAGTCCAAGCGCCCCCCCCCCCCCCCCCCCCCCCCCCCCCCCCAACTCTATGGGCTAAAAACTTTCCTACTTTATTCCACTCATTATCCATATCAGTTCAATTACAACTCAACATGCCTCCCGCGGAAGGATCTCGCCTCGGAACAGGAAACAATTCTGTTCACTCGCGCGGACTGGCAGCCGACCTCTTTTCTAAAAAAAACCCCAACCTATTTTAAAATATAAAGTAATTAAAGACAACTCTTTTAACATAACATAAATTTTTACTACAAGTCTTAATTATAAAACTCCCCTCAATACCCACCAATAAATCCACTACCCAATTAAAACATATAATATCCGGTACGCAGGTCTAATAAGAACTTCACTCTCACCCATACCCCCTCCCTACTAAAAATCAGAACATTACCACACCTCACATCAACCCTTTCCACACTATACAAACACTACTAGTTACCCAACACGGAAATAACAGCCCTCAAAAACACACAACTCACTACTGACCCCAACCGCCATCTTAACCCACTTTTATTCCGCTCATCGCACTCGCATAGGTTCGTCGTCCTGGCCTACTTCTCACTTTTTAATCTCGGGTTTTTGTTAACAATGTAAATATTTTACCGAGAATGAATCGGCTGTACAAAGGCATGTCGGGTGTAGTTATCTGTACATAATTGATTTTAACTCGCTAACTCTTATCACCCCACAGTAGTTTAGGGTAGATGAAATCCTGCGTTTTAGCTAGGACTCCTCCCCCTGTGGTAGTAGTTAAAATAATAATTTCATTCTCAAATAATAACTAAAGCAATAGCCGAAAGGATTAAACACCGCACACAGATACCAAAGGTCAGAGGTTCGAACAACATCCTCTTTTTTTCCCTCTCTCTTTTTCTTTACCCGTTACTCACAAACAAACTCACACCAACTCCTACAATATTTTACCGATTTGTTTAAATGTAAATAACTAAAATATGCCTTGTATATAGTTCTTTCTTCAATTTTAATAGACCTCACGTCATATTTTAAAAAAAATTATTAATAAAAAGTTCAATTTTAACTCGTGGTCCTGAAAATTTTAATTACAAATCTAGAAGATGCTCAGTGAATAATACATTTTTAGGTCGTAACGTTTTATTAGATTTTAAAAGTCAGTTTGTCAAATGCGAGCCTGGTATCAACCAAAAGTTAAAGTAACGACTTAACTGTAGGGCTGATATTGAAGTGGTGTAATTAATCAAAGAATAATTTTAAAATTAATGTTTCAATTTTATCTCCATTACAAAGATCTTTGCAAAAGCTCGAAATAAAAGTCGAAACACGACTACCTTTCCTTCATTAATTTGTTCTCCAGAGTCCAGTAATGATCATTTTCTTTAAAGTGATGTCCAACTTTAAAGAACAAAGTCATCTTTAATACTTGTGTGTGTGTGTGTGTGTGTGTGTGTGTGTGTGTGTGTGTGTGTGTGTGTGTGTGTGTGTGTGTGTGTGTGTGTGTGTGTGAAGACTGTCAAGGAGGAAAATCACACATACAAAACCATGACATTTTTGAAAATATCTTTTTCATTTAAATCGTTCTACCAAAACAGAACTGGTTTACGGAGAACTGGGAATTTATCCTGTGTCAGTTCAAATAAAAGCACGTATGATAAGATTTGGGGCATCGCTACTTTCTTCACAAATCAACAAATATTCCTCTAGATTGTATAAAGTGTTGTATGATTTATATAGAAATCAGGTTTTTACTTCTGGGTGGTTGATATGTATACGGGATATTTTAATAGAAACTGGATTTGACTGTGTTTGGGATACACAAACTTGTTTGTCTGTTAACAGACTTTGTAGAAATGTTCGTACTTCATTAGAGGAAAATTACAAACGTGCTTGGAATGATGCCTTAGTGTCTAGTAATAAATGTTTATTTTATAGAAATTATCAAACCGATTTCTACCGTGAAAGATATATTCAAATGTTGCCTGATGTTTATATATATCCTCTTATACGGTTTCGGTGTGGTAATCATAAACTCATGATAGAAATTGGCAGAAGACTTGAAATACCCCATGAAGAACGATTATGTAGAGACTGCAATCAGAATGACCTTGGTGACGAGTTTCATTTTGTAATGAAATGTCCCAAATACAATGATATCAGATGTCAGTTTATTTCCAGAAAATGTACATGCGTAGTCCGTATATCAAGTCTGTCGATTGCTCTGTGGTGGTAAAAAGGTGTTATTAAATTTAGCTAAATTTTTAAGGTTTAGTAAAGTTGTGTGACATTTTGGTGTGTTAATATGTTAGAGTTATCTTTTGTAACCGTTTTCAATTGTTGCATTTGTATTTGCTTGATTTGCTTCAAGTCCTCCATGCCCCAAAAGGGGTCAAAGGATTAAACAATCTTTGAATCTTTGTGTGTGTGTGTGTGTGTGTGTGTGTGTGTGTGTGTGTGTGTGTGTGTGTGTGTGTGTGTGTGTGTGTGTGTGTGTGTTTCGTGCGTGCGTGCGTGCGTGCGTGCATGCGTGCGTGCACGCGTGCGTGCACGCGTGCGTGCACGCGCGTATGTGTATATGTGTGTGTGTCACAGTGTGTGTGTGTGCGCGTGTTGCTATGCACAATGAGACGAAGTGGCATTTCGGGTGCGTGAGTATTCATGTAATTGTCTTTTCTTCATATGTCTCTTCTGTGAGTGTTTTCTTTTCATTTGGGATTTTATTTAATTTTTCTTATTTCCAAGTTAACTCTCTCTCTCTCTCTCTCTCTCTCTCTCTCTCTCTCTCTCTCTCTCTCTCTCTCTCTGTGGTTTAAACGATTTATTATTCAGTTACATTCGCATAGACATAAAACACAACAGACTGAAGCAACAACAAGCGAAGCTTATAGCGTGCTCAGTTAGAAAATGTACACAGCAATATTGGCGGAATTAAACGTGGAAAACAAATGTATGAAACAGAACAAAAAAATAATGAAAATGAAAGACTGGGTGGATGCAAGCTTGAATCAACACAGCTATGCATTATTTTTTGATCATTAGGAAAAGATGTAGTACGCAATCATGAACATAAATAATATTACGCACATCACAAAGAGAGAGAGATGAGAGAGAGAGAGAGAGAGAGAGAGAGAGAGAGAGAGAGAGAGAGAGAGAGAGAGAGAGAGAGAGAGAGAGAGAGAGAGAGAGAGAGAGAGAGAGAGAGAGAGAGAGAGAGAGAGAGAGAGAGAGAGAGAGAGAGGGGGGGGGGGGGGAGAGAGAGAGATCGACCCAAATTTTGCCATTCACAAGTCCCAGCCCTGTGCCGTTAAAGAGAAAATAATGCTTTACGCCCTCTTCGGCCTTTCGGCCATGCGGGGCATTGAGATTTGACTTGGGGATGTAAAGAGAAGGGGGAGGGGGGGGGGAGGAGGGGAGTGACCCGGAGGATCTCAGCATCTTTGATTATTACTCTTGGTTGGTTCCGAGCTCGCATTCTACAGATTACCAGTTGACACACAATAAAAAATATAGTTAGCTATGTTATAATCGTTACTTATAAAATATGTTATTTGAGAAAGGCCGCTCCAAGAGCTGTAGTTAAAATTTTCAGGACCACAAAGTTAAAAATGTAATCTTTATTGTTAAAAACTTTTTAAATGTCATGTAAGGTCGGCTAAAATCGCGAAAAACAAATAAGGTTATGTACAAGAAATAATTTGACTTCATAATGAGGCTGACTTGAGTAAAGATTTTTTACGTGTGTGGTGGGTTTAATTTAATAAAAAATAAAAAACGGAGCCAGGCAGGTTCGAACCTGGAACCTCAGTGTGGTGTCTAAACCGTTACGCTGTGTATGTTCTTGTTGTTAGATGAAAAATGTGTCCTTATAAGTGAAACCGTGGGTAAAATCACTTTTGCTACCACGGGGAACGTGGAGCCCCTGTGGTGGGCCCCCACATTCTAGTGTACAGTGTGGAGGGTTTAAAATAGATTTACAAGGCAAAGTTAATTTATCTACACCCGACATACTATTTACATTTAATTATTTATTTCGCAGCGAATGTCATTTTTAATGATGACAACCGATTAAAACGTTAAAATGAATATGAATGTTTATTGGGGAGTCTCCCGGCCTATTTTCTGTTAGTGCTTCTTTTGAAGCAGGAGGCCCAGTCAGGGATTAAATTTTTATCTGAAACTTATTTTATGAATTTTATATAGGAAATAGATTATAGAGGGCTAAAGTAAATTTTAATTCTGCATTTATAATTTGGTAATAATTTATGGTGAGGGAGCAAGTTTTATATTTTGACCTGCGCTCCGAGTATTATTCATTTGTTATAAGTTTAAAAAAAAAAAAAAAAAAAAAAAAAAAAAAATTAAGATCAGTTTACTTTTATTTATTAAAATCAAGAGTTTGTATAATTGAATAACACAGCGTGTGATTTGTTTGAATTTATTTATAAAGATGGTTGGGCAAAATGGTGATGGGCTGCCAGTCCGCAGGAGTGTGTGTGTTTCCGGGTTGAGACTCGCTGGCGGGAGGCAAAATAATTTTATGTTTTATTTTGAAGTTTAATGTTATTTGAGTGGCATAGGTAATGAATTTGAAGCCCATAGAAAGGGAAGGGGGCTGGGACAGGCCCCCGGTTGAGTGGAAAAAGGATAGTTGGGGGTGGGGGTCCCCAAAAGAGTTGGGGACTTGCGACCCTCTGTGGTACGGCGGGCCCCCCCTCCGTGCCCGGGGGGGGAGGGGGAGGGACTATGGCTGGCTAGGCCTGGGGGTCGGTTCAGGGAGATGCCGCTCGAACCGGGGGGGAACCCGCCGGGGTGCGCCCATCGGAACCGGACGTCCCTGGTAATGCAGTGGGGCGCCCGGCCCCGGGGGGCAACCCCCGGCGACCTGCTTGCCCCCGGAAACAAGGACCGACTGGGAAGGGGGGGTGAGAGGGGCCTGAGCAACTCCCCACAGAGGGCGGCCCACCCGCCAGGGGCGCAGCACCCCTCAAAAAGAGCCGACAAGGCTTAGAGTGTGACCGCGCCCCCGTCAGGCGCCCCGACCGGTGAGGGGCGGCCGCCGCGGCCGCTAGGATGAGGGAGTAGGGCCCTTTGGGAGAGGGCGCACGCACCGGACAGAGGTCACTGGGGTGGGCTTTGTATATGATTGTGTGTGCGAGGGATGTTTGTTATTTAGAACCAGTGGCCGAAGGAAGCCTGACCGAGAGCCTCCGCCAGCCAAATAATTGGTTGCCAGGTATTGGTTTGGTTGTGTATTATGGCTTTTTTTGTAAAGGGAATTTTATTTGTTTTAAGTTTTGTTATTAGGTTGTTCAGTTCAAGGGTTATTGTATTGCAGGGTGTGAATAGGTGCTCGGTTGTGAGGAAGTCTCCACACTCACACTCTGTCTGACTAAATTTACAGTATGTTGCCTCGGTCCTAAGTCTGTATATTAAGGATAGTACATACCGAGGGACCGGGGGGAATAATCCTCCTGTTACAATTTGGTGATCCCAGGAGTGGGCCTTACAGCGGGTCTCCAGTTCCCGTGCCCACTCCTGGCTTATGGCTCTTTTTAGTGCTGATTTCATTTCTGATGTGGATAGTTTAATATTAACTTTGGTACCGGACTGACCAAGGGCCGCCTCTTTGGCGGCCATGTCAGCCCGGTCATTACCGTGGAGGCCACTATGGGAGGGAACCCAGTCTAGTGAGATGTCTGTTCCTTTGATTGTGATTTGGTGTATAAGAAATTTAATTTCCTGTATAATAGATTGTCTGTTTTTTGAGTTTCCCACTAGTGCTTGTATAGATGATAGTGAATCTGTTAGTATGACTACACTGCGTGGGTTGTTTGGGAGATGATTTATGTAGGTACATGCTTCAAGTATGGCCCAAAGCTCTGCACTAAAAATAGATATGTTGTTATT
>JAGGCT020000295.1:0-22500 GCA_017654935.2 Phymorhynchus buccinoides | reverse complement strand
CTGATGATAAGCCATAGCCATATTTGTGAAGTTGTTGAGTGTCTCTGATGTTACTATGGTGCTGGTATCATTCACAAAAGACTAAATTGCAATGATTTGTCATTAGTGAAGAAAGTACTGTCTTATTTATACAGATCTTTCTCACACTCCCAAAACTATTGCCCAAACTGCAGGCTAACAGAAAATCTGTTTGACAAGGCCTATAGTTATGAGCAGTACCATATGTTTCTGACTATTATAAAGCCCACCCCCAAATGTTAACACAAAATTAAGATTTTGTTCTTATTTTTCATGAATAGTCTCATTATATAAGGTGCAGGAGTCTCAGTGTGGGGAAACAGTATTGCCTAATAGTGCGAGAAATATGACGACGGTTACATTAAAACTCCCTCTCCCTGTCTGCCTCTCTCTCTCTCTCTCTCCTCTCTCTCTCTCCTCTCTCTCTCTCTCTTTCTCTCTCTCTCTCTCTCTCTCTCTCTCTCTCTCTCTCTCGCTCTCTCTCTCTCTCTCTCTCTCTCTTCTCCTCTCTCTCTCTCTCTCTCTCTCTCACACACACACCACACACACACACACACACACACACACACACCACACACACACACACACACACACACACACACACACACACACACACACACACACACACACACTACACATCGTCATTTCAACACATTTATTCAAGAATTATATCGACTGATAGAACGAACAATATGATCCACACAGATTCTCTCTTAATGAAGATAAATTTATGCGAAACATCAGACATCTACACCAAACGAACGCATATGATTATTTTAAAACATGACATTAAAAAAAAAGAACATGTAATTACTAAGAAATTAAATATGTCTACACTGATTACATTCAAGGCAATACTTAAGTATTGGCCCAAACTGCCGGCTAGTCACAGTGATGTACCGAGGATCGAAAAGTAGGACAAACTATCCTAGGACAAGATAAATCAATAGGACAATATCCTGAAATCAATAATGCAAAGCATGCCAGTGTTAAAAACTTAATCAGACATAAATGTTGTACTGAAAAGGGAGAACACAATAGGACATTTTCAATTTTAATAGGTCAATGGCCTATGACCGGGGCCTCGGGACATCACTGAACTATCCTAGTTTTTTTTAAAATAAAGATTTTATAGAACCCCAACACCACTGATGTGGCTGTAAACACACACACACACACACACACACACACACCACACACACACACACACACACACACACACACAGAGTTGGGAGTTGGAACTGCTCAGCATGGTTTGATGGAATTTGTTGATGGCCTTTTCCCCTGCAGCACACTAGAACATTGCCCCCTTTCCCCAGGCAGGCAGCATTTTCCCCTGTAAAACAATCATAAGCAAATGTGGACCAATTGGTCTCAACTGTGCATCTATTGATCTACCCCCTCCCCTCCCCACAATAAATATAGATTTTAAAAAATACACAAACTAATTTAAAAAGAAAAGGTTCAGGAAACCAGTCAAACTCAAAGCCTAACAATTTTCTAGAAATGTAATGTCACTTGTAAACTGAATACCACTTGAACTGTTGCAGCCATTGTAAAGTTTATTACAAGACTGAAAAATATAAAACATCCAAGCATCATATCTCTTGAATTCAATTCCTCGGTTGAAGTCCAGAGGTAAACACACACACACACACACACACACACACACACACACACACACACACCACACACACACACTCTACACATATACGTAGGGCATCTACACATATACGTAGGGCATCTACACATATACGTAGAGCATCTACACATATACGTAGAGCATCTACACACATACGTAGGGCATCTACACACATACGTAGGGCATCTACACATATACGTAGAGCATCTACACATATACGTAGGGCATCTACACACATACGTAGGGCATCTACACACACGTATCTACACATAGACACATACGTAGAGCATCTACACACATACGTAGGGCATCTACACACATACGTAGAGCATCTACACTATACCCATTTATTAACACAGAAACACAGATAACTAGGGGAAACGGAAACGGACAAGGGAACACAAAGATATCACAAATCCAGGCGAAAGTTCAATCACTCGTCGTCAAGTCCAATCTGACGACGCAGCTTTGAAATACGTCTACTCTACAGTCGACGTCGACGTCCCATTCACTGACGTCATCCTGGTGCTCGTCAGCACTCAGATCGCAGCTGTCCACGTTGCTGGTGACAATGGAGGCGCTCCTCTCCTAGGGCATCCACTCCATGGATCCAGTGCAGTCACCAAACCGGGTCCCTGTTTATAAAGTCCATAATTAGTTCCCTTGCGTAATGTCAGTTCCCTCTACTGTCCTACCATTCCCCCTTTATCCTACAGACACTAGACAACACAACACAACATAAACATAACAATAAGTTTCCAAAACATGTTTCATCTAAACACGATCTAAAACTATGATCATTAATTTACTCACTGATAACAGTTAACTTTCTCATCCGAAATTGTTAACGTTTACTCCAAAGGTAGTATAGTTTGTTGTCTCAATAAATACAACTGAAAACTATAGTTCATTTATAAGAAGTCACAAAAAGTACAACTGTTCAGCAACTAACACAATGTCAACATCTACTAATACACTACGAACTACAATTAACAATATCCAATACCAACGTCAGTTATTCAACAATCATAACACTTACCCTAGCACTAGGGGACTACACGGAAATGGAAGGTCCTCTTCCCTTTCCCTTACTCTGCTACGCTTTAACAGAGGTTCTGCTTCCCAACAGGAACCAAGACAGAATGAAGAAAAACGACTCACAATTTAACTATTACCATTCCGTGCGCATGCACATAACAAAACTCACTTTGCTATTAAATTGTGATCGCCTAAATTTGAGCCAATCTAAATTCTAACACCAAAATTTAGACAAGGATAAAAATATCAATTTCCCGTTTTCTCTTTCATTACATATACGTAGAGCATCTACACACATACGTAGGGCATCTACACATATACGTAGGGCATCTACACACATACGTAGAGCATCTACACACATACGTAGGGCATCTACACATATACGTAGGGCATCTACACATATACGTAGAGCATCTACACACATACGTAGAGCATCTACACACATACGTAGAGCATCTACACATATACGTAGAGCATCTACACATATACGTAGAGCATCTACACACATACGTAGAGCATCTACACATATACGTAGAGCATCTACACATATACGTAGAGCATCTACACACATACGTAGAGCATCTACACACATACGTAGAGCATCTACACATATACGTAGGGCATCTACACATATACGTAGGGCATCTACACATATACGTACACATATACGTAGGCATCTACACATACGTAGAGCATCTACACATATACGTAGCATCTACACATATACGTAGTAGCATCTACACACATACGTAGAGCATCTACACACATACGTAGATACATAGAGCTACACACATACGTAGAGCATCTACACACATACGTAGAGCATCTACACACACATACGTAGAGCATCTACACATATACGTAGAGCATCTACACACATACGTAGAGCATACGTAGAGCATCTACACATATACGTAGAGCATCTACACACATATACGTAGAGCATCTACACACATACGTAGAGCATCTACACACATACGTAGGGCATCTACACACATACGTAGAGCATCTACACACATACGTAGGGCATCTACACACATACGTAGGGCATCTACACACATACGTAGAGCATCTACACACATCTACACACATACGTAGGGCATCTACACACATACGTAGAGCATCTACACATATACGTAGGGCATCTACACATATACGTAGAGCATCTACACATATACACACATAGGGCATCTACACATATACGTAGAGCATCTACACATATACGTAGAGCATCTACACACATACGTAGAGCATCATACACACATACACATACGTAGGCATCTACACACATACGTAGAGCATACACACATACAGAGCATCTACACATACGTAGAGCATCTACACACATAGAGCATAGACACACATACGTAGAGCATCTACACACATACGTAGAGCATCTACACATACGTACGTACACATACACATCTACACACATACGTAGAGCATCTACACACATACGTAGGGCATCTACACACATACGTAGGGCATCTACACATATACGTAGAGCATCTACACACATACGTAGAGCATCTACACACATACGTAGGCATCTACACACATACGTAGAGCATCTACACACATACGTAGAGCATCTACACACATACGTAGGCATCTACACATATACGTAGAGCATCTACACATATACGTAGGGCATCTACACACATACGTAGGGCATCTACACATATACGTAGAGCATCTACACATATACACATCTACACACATATACGTAGAGCATCTACACACATACGTAGAGCATCTACACATACATACGTAGGCATCTACATACGTAGAGCATCTACACACACACTAGTAGATCTACAGACACATATACATACACATCTACACATATACGTAGAGCATCTACACATATACGTAGTAGCATCTACACACATACGTACGTAGAGCATACGTACACACATACGTACGTAGAGCATCTACACACACATACGTAGGGCATCTACACATATACGTAGAGCATCTACACACATACGTAGAGCATCTACACATATACGTAGAGCATCTACACACATACGTAGACACATCTACACATATACGTAGAGCATCTACACACATACGTAGACACATATACACACATACGTAGGGCATCTACACACATACGTAGGCATCTACACATATACACAGAGCATCTACACATCTACAGAGCATCTACACATATACACAGAGCATAGACATATACGTAGACACACACACATACGTAGGGCATCTACACACATACGTAGAGCATCTACACACATACGTAGAGGCATCTACACATATACGTAGAGCATCTACACACATACGTAGAGCATCTACACATATACGTAGAGCATCTACACATATACGTAGCATCTATCACACAGTATACACAGGGCATCTACACACATACACACATACGTAGAGCATCTACGTAGGGCATACACATATACGTAGAGCATCTACACATACACGTAGCATCTACACACATACGTAGAGCATCTACACATATACGTAGAGCATCTACACACATACGTAGGGCATCTACACATATACGTAGAGCATCTACACACATACGTAGAGCATCTACACATATACGTAGGGCATCTACACACATACGTAGAGCATCTACACACATACGTAGGGCATCTACACACATACGTAGAGCATCTACACATATACGTAGAGCATCTACACATATACGTAGGGCATCTACACACATACGTAGGGCATCTACACATATACGTAGGGCATCTACACATATACGTAGGGCATCTACACATATACGTAGGGCATCTACACACATACGTAGGGCATCTACACATATACATCTACACATATACGTAGAGCATCTACACATATACGTAGAGCATCTACACACATACGTAGAGCATCTACACATACGTATCTACACATATACGTAGAGCACACATATACGTAGAGCATCTACACACATACAGAGCATCTACACACATACACACAGCATCATACACATATATACGCATCTACACATATCGTACACATCTACACACGTAGTAGCATCTACATCTACACATATACGTAGGCATCTACACATATACGTAGAGCATCTACACATATACGTAGGGCATCTACACACATACGTAGAGCATCTACACACACATACATCACACATCTACACACATACAGAGCATCTACACATATACGTAGAGCATCTACACATATACGTAGAGCATCTACACACATACGTAGAGCATCTACACACATACGTAGAGCATCTACACACATACGTAGGCATCTACACACATACGTAGAGCATCTACACATATACGTAGAGCATCTACACATATACGTAGAGCATCTACACACATACGTAGAGCATCTACACATATACGTAGCATCATCTACACATACGTACGTAGCATCTATCTACACACATATACGTAGAGCATCTACACATATACGTAGAGCATCTACACATATACGTAGAGCATCTACACACATACGTAGGGCATCTACACACATATACGTAGGGCATCTACACATATACGTAGGGCATCTACACACATACGTAGAGCATCTACACACATATACGTACATACACACGTACACATATACGCATCTACACACACACATACGTAGAGCATCTACACATACGTAGGCATCATCTACACATATACGTAGTAGCATCTACACACATACGTAGAGCATCTACACATATACGTAGAGCATCTACACACATACGTAGGGCATCTACACACATACGTAGAGCATCTACACACATACGTAGAGCATCTACACATACGTACATCTACACATATACGTAGAGCATCTACACACATACGTAGTAGCATCTACACACATACGTAGAGCATCTACACACATACGTAGGCATCATACACACATACGTAGAGCATCTACACATATACGTACACACATACGTACATCACACATACGTAGAGCATCTACACATATACGTAGGGCATCTACACACATACGTAGGGCATCTACACACATACAGGGCATCTACACACATACGTAGGGCATCATACACACATACGTAGGCATCTACACACATACGTAGAGCATCTACACACATACGTAGGGCATCTACACACATACGTAGGCATCTACACATATACATAGATCTATCATCTACACATATACGTACACATACGTAGAGCATCTACATATACGTAGGGCATCTACACATATACGTAGAGCATACACATACGTAGCATCTACACATATACGTAGGGCATCTACACACATACGTAGAGCATCTACACATATACGTAGGGCATCTACACATATACGTAGGGCATCTACACACATACGTAGAGCATCTACACACATACGTAGGGCATCTACACATACGTACATACGTAGGGCATCTACACACATACGTAGAGCATCTACACATATACGTAGGGCATCTACACATATACGTAGACATCTACACACATACGTAGACATCTACACACATACGTAGGGCATCTACACACATACGTAGAGCATCTACACACATACGTAGAGCATCTACACACATACGTAGAGCATCTACACACATACGTAGAGCATCTACACATACGTAGACATCTACACATATACAGACGCATCTACACATATACGTAGACACATATACGTAGTAGCATCTACACACATACGTAGAGCATCTACACATATACGTAGGTCATCTACACACATACGTAGAGCATCTACACATATATACGTAGAGCATCTACACACATACGTAGAGCATCTACACATATACGTAGAGCATCTACACACATACGTAGAGCATCTACGTAGACACACATATACGTAGGGCATCTACACATATACGTAGAGCATCTACACACATACGTAGGGCATCTACACACATACGTAGTAGCATCTACACATATACGTAGAGCATCTACACACACACATACGTAGGGCATCTACACATATACGTAGGGCATCTACACATATACGTAGAGCATCTACACATATACGTAGAGCATCTACACATATACGTACACACATACGTAGGCATCTACACATATACGTAGAGCATCTACACACATACGTAGGGCATCTACACATACACACACACGTAGCAGCATACACACATACGTAGAGCATCTACACACATACGTAGAGCATCTACACACATACGTAGGGCATAGGCATCTACACACATACGTAGAGCATCTACACATATACGTAGAGCATCTACACACATACGTAGAGCATCTACACATATACGTAGAGCATCTACACATCTACAGGGCATACACACACATATCTACACACATACGTAGAGCATAGCATCTACACATCTACACATATACGTAGGGCATCTACACGTAGGGCATCTACACATATACGTAGAGCATCTACATACGTAGAGCATCTACACATATACGTAGAGCATCTACACACATACGTAGGCATCATACACACATACACATACGTAGACACATATACGTAGGGCATCTACACACATACGTAGGGCATCTACACATATACGTAGAGCATCTACACATATACGTAGGGCATCTACACATATACGTAGAGCATCTACACATATACGTAGAGCATCTACACACATACGTAGGCATCTACACATATACGTAGGCATCTACACATATACGTAGAGCATCTACACACATACGTAGAGCATCTACACACATACGTAGGGCATCTACACATATACGTAGAGCATCTACACATACGTAGAGCATCTACACACATATAGATATCTACACACATACGTAGAGCATCTACACATCTACACACATACGTAGGGCATCTACACACATACGTAGGGCACATACATAGACATATACACATATACGTAGGGCATCTACACACATACGTAGAGCATCTACACATATACGTAGAGCATCTACACACACACATACATCTACACACATACGTAGAGCATACACACACATAGAGCATCTACACATACGTAGGGCATCTACACACATACGTAGAGCATCTACACACATACGTAGATCTACACACATACATAGACATCTACACATATACACATCATATCTACACATACACACATAGAGCATCTACACACATACGTAGGGCATCTACACATATACGTAGGGCATCTACACACATACGTAGAGCATCTACACATATCTACACATATACGTAGAGCATCTACACACATACGTAGAGCATCTACACACATACGTAGAGCATCTACACACATACGTAGAGCACACATACACACATACGTAGAGCATCTACACACATACGTAGGGCATCTACACATATACGTAGATCTACACATATACGTAGACATCTACACATATACGTAGAGCATCTACACACATACGTAGAGCATCTACACACATACGTAGAGCATCTACACATATACGTAGAGCATCTACACACATACGTAGAGCATACACACATACGTAGAGCATCTACACACATATACGTAGAGCATCACACAGAGCACACATACGTAGAGCATACACACATACATATACGTATCTACACATATACGTAGGGCATCTACACATATACGTAGGGCATCTACACACATACGTAGGGCATCTACACACATACGTAGAGCATCTACACACATACGTAGAGCATCTACACATATACGTAGGGCATCTACACACATACGTAGAGCATCTACACATATACGTAGACATCTACACATATACGTAGAGCATCTACACACATATACGTAGAGCATCTACACATATACGTAGGGCATCTACACACATACGTAGAGCATCTACACACATACGTAGAGCATCTACACACATACGTAGAGCATCTACACATACACATACGTAGAGCATCTACACACATACGTAGAGCATCTACACATATACGTAGAGCATCTACACACATACGTAGAGCATCTACACGTATCACATATATACGTAGGGCATCTACACACATACGTAGGGCATCTACACACATACGTAGGGCATCTACACACATACGTAGAGCATCTACACATATACATAGAGCATCTACACATATACGTAGAGCATCTACACATATAGTAGGGCATCTACATACGTAGAGCATCTACACATATACGTAGAGCATCTACACACATACGTAGATATCTACACACATACGTAGAGCATCTACACACATACGTAGGGCATCTACACACATACGTAGAGCATCTACACACATACGTAGAGCACACATATACGTAGACATCTACACATACGTAGACATCTACACACATACGTAGGGCATCTACACACATATACGTAGAGCATCTACACACATACGTAGAGCATCTACACATACGTAGAGCATCTACACACATACGTAGGGCATCTACACACATACGTAGAGCATCTACACATATACGTAGAGCATCTACACACATACGTAGGGCATCTACACATATACGTAGAGCATACTACACATATACGTACACACATACGTAGAGCATCTACACATATACGTAGGGCATCTACACATATACGTAGGGCATCTACACATATACGTAGAGCATCTACACACATACGTAGAGCATACACACATATACGTAGATATACGTAGGGCATCTACACATACGTAGGGCATACGTATACGTAGGGCATCTATCACATATACGTAGAGCATCTACACATATACGTAGGGCATCTACACACATACGTAGGGCATCTACACACATACGTAGAGCATCTACACATATACGTAGAGCATCTACACATATACGTAGGGCATCTACACATATACGTAGGGCATCTACACACATACGTAGGGCATCTACACATATACGTAGAGCATCTACACACATACGTAGAGCATCTACACATACGTACGTAGGCATCTACACATATACGTAGAGCATCTACACACATACGTACACACATACGTAGGGCATCTACACACATACGTAGAGCATCTACACATATACGTAGGGCATCTACACATACGTAGAGCATCATACACACATACGTAGGGCATCTACACATATACGTAGAGCATCTACACATATACTACACACACACATACGTAGAGCACATATACGTACACATATACGTAGTAGAGCATACACACATACGTAGAGCATCTACACACATACGTAGAGCATCTACACATATACGTAGAGCATCTACACATACGTAGGGCATCTACACATATACGTAGGGCATCTACACACATACGTAGAGCATCTACACACACACAGAGCATACACATATACGTCTACACACATACACATATACGTAGAGCATCTACACATATACGTAGAGCATCTACACACATACGTAGGGCATCTACACACATACGTAGGGCATCTACACACATACGTAGAGCATCTACACACATACGTAGAGCATCTACACATATACGTAGAGCATCTACACACATACGTAGAGCATCTACACATATACGTAGAGCATCTACACACATACGTAGATCTACATCTACACACATACGTAGAGCATCTACACATACGTAGGGCATCTACACACATACGTAGGCATACTACACACACATACGTAGGTAGAGCACATACACATACACATAGAGCATCTACACACATACGTAGAGCATCTACACACATACGTAGAGCATCTACACACATACGTAGAGCATCTACACATCTACACACACACATAGAGCATCTACACACATACGTAGAGCATCTACACATATACACATAGTATCTACACACATACGTAGAGCATCTACACACATACGTAGGGCATCTACACACATATACGTAGGACGTATCTACACACATACGTAGAGCATTACACATATACGTAGAGCATCTACACATATACGTAGATACACACACACATACATAGCATCTACACACATACGTAGAGCATCTACACACATACGTAGAGCATCTACACACATACGTAGAGCATCTACACACATACGTAGGGCATCTACACATATACGTAGGGCATCTACACATATACGTAGGGCATCTACACATATACATACACAGAGCATCTACACACATACGTAGAGCATCTACACATATACGTAGAGCATCTACACATATACGTAGGGCATCTACACATATACGTAGAGCATCTACACATATACGTAGGGCATCTACACACATACGTAGGGCATCACACACACATACGTAGAGCATCTACACACATACGTAGAGCATCTACACACATACGTAGGCATCTACACATACACATACGTAGAGCATCTACACATATACGTAGAGCATCTACACATATACGTAGAGCATCTACACATACGTAGAGCATCTACACATATACGTAGAGCATCTACACACATACGTAGGTACACATATACGTAGAGCATCTACACACATACGTAGGGCATCTACACACATACGTAGGGCATCTACACATATACGTAGGGCATCTACACATATACGTAGGGCATCTACACACATACGTAGAGCATCTACACACATACGTAGAGCATCTACACATACGTAGGGCATCTACACACATACGTAGAGCATCTACACATACGTAGAGCATCTACACACATACGTAGGGCATCTACACACATACGTAGAGCATCACACATATAGAATCTACATACACAATACGGAAACATCACACAGGGAACGTAGAAGATCTACACATCCACGTAGAGCATCAACACACATACGTAGGTCACATCTACGTCAAGTCCACACAATAGTTTTCTACACTACAGTCGACGTCGACGTCCCATTCACTGACGTCATCCTGGTGCTCGTCAGCACTCAGATCGCAGCTGTCCACGTTGCTGGTGACAATGGAGGCGCTCCTCTCCTAGGGCATCCACTCCATGGATCCAGTGCAGTCACCAAACCGGGTCACAAACCGGGTCCCTGTTTTAAAGTCCATAATTAGTTCCCTTGCGTAATGTCAGTTCCCTCTACTGTCCTACCATTCCCCCTTTATCCTACAGACACTAGACAACACAACACAACATAAACATAACAATAAGTTTCCAAAACATGTTTCATCTAAACACGATCTAAAACTATGATCATTAATTTACTCACTGATAACAGTTAACTTTCTCATCCGAAATTGTTAACGTTTACTCCAAAGGTAGTATAGTTTGTTGTCTCAATAAATACAACTGAAAACTATAGTTCATTTATAAGAAGTCACAAAAAGTACAACTGTTCAGCAACTAACACAATGTCAACATCTACTAATACACTACGAACTACAATTAACAATATCCAATACCAACGTCAGTTATTCAACAATCATAACACTTACCCTAGCACTAGGGGACTACACGGAAATGGAAGGTCCTCTTCCCTTTCCCTTACTCTGCTACGCTTTAACAGAGGTTCTGCTTCCCAACAGGAACCAAGACAGAATGAAGAAAAACGACTCACAATTTAACTATTACCATTCCGTGCGCATGCACATAACAAAACTCACTTTGCTATTAAATTGTGATCGCCTAAATTTGAGCCAATCTAAATTCTAACACCAAAATTTAGACAAGGATAAAAATATCAATTTCCCGTTTTCTCTTTCATTACATATACGTAGAGCATCTACACACATACGTAGGGCATCTACACATATACGTAGGGCATCTACACATACGTAGAGCATCTACACATATACGTAGGGCATCTACACATATACATCACACACATACGTAGCATCTACACATATACGTAGAGCATCTACACACATACGTAGAGCATCTACACATATACGTAGAGCATCTACACACATACGTAGAGCATCTACACATATACGTAGAGCATCTACACACATACGTAGAGCATCTACACACATACGTAGAGCATCTACACATATACGTAGAGCATCTACACATACGTAGAGCATACACACATACGTACGTATCACACACACACACGTAGGCATCTACACACATACGTAGAGCATCTACACATATACGTAGAGCATCTACACATATACGTAGAGCATCTACACACATACGTAGGGCATCTACACATATACGTAGAGCATCTACACATATACGTAGAGCATCTACACACATACGTAGAGCATCTACACACATACGTAGAGCATCTACACACATACGTAGAGCATCTACACATATACATACACATATACGTAGCATCTACACATATACGTAGAGCATCTACACACATACGTAGAGCATCTACACATATACGTAGAGCATCTACACATATACGTAGAGCATCTACACACATACGTAGAGCATCTACACACATACGTAGAGCATCTACACACATACGTAGAGCATCTACACACATACGTAGGGCATCTACACACATACGTAGGGCTACACACATACATCTACACATATACGTAGAGCATCTACACATATACGTAGAGCATCTACACACATACGTAGGGCATCTACACACATACGTAGAGCATCTACACATATACAGAGCATCTACACACATACGTAGGGCATCTACACACATATACGTAGGGCATCTACACACATACATATACGTAGATCATCTACACATATACATACACATAGGGCATCACACACACATACGTAGAGCATCTACACACATACGTAGGGCATCTACACACATACGTAGAGCATCTACACATATACGTAGAGCATCTACACACATACGTAGAGCATCTACACACATACGTAGAGCATCTACACATATACGTAGAGCATCTACACATATACGTAGAGCATCTACACATATACGTAGAGCATCTACACACATACGTAGGGCATCTACACACATACGTAGGGCATCTACACACATACGTAGGCATACACACATACGTAGAGCATCTACACACATACGTAGAGCATCTACACACATACGTACAGCATCTACACACATACGTAGAGCATCTACACATATACACATACGTAGGGCATCTACACATATACGTAGAGCATCTACACATATACATAGAGCATCTACACATACATACGTAGAGCATCTACACACATACGTAGAGCATCTACACACGTAGAGCATCTACACATATACGTAGGGCATCTACACACATACGTAGGGCATCTACACACACATATAGAGCATCTACATCTACACATATACGTACACACATACATACGTAGAGCATCTACACACATACGTAGAGTAGGGCACATATACGTAGGGCATCTACACATATACGTAGGGCATCTACACACATAGGGCATACACATACGTAGGCATCTACACACATACGTAGAGCATCTACACATATACGTAGGGCATCTACACATATACGTAGGGCATCTACACACATACGTAGAGCATCTACACACATACGTAGGGCATCTACACACATACGTAGGCATCTACACACATACGTAGGGCATCTACACATATACGTAGACATATACATCTACACATATACGTAGAGCATCTACACACATACGTAGAGCATCTACACACATACGTAGAGCATCTACACATATACGTAGATCATACTAGACACATACGTAGTAGCATCTACACATACGTAGTAGCATCTACACACATATACACAGAGCATCTACAGAGCATCTACACATATACGTAGGCATCTACACATATACGTACGTAGAGCATCTACACACATACGTAGGGCATCTACACACACATACACACATACGTAGAGCATCTACACATATACGTAGAGCATCTACACACACACATACGTAGGGCATACACGTAGCATCTACACACATATACGTAGAGCTACACATATACGTAGATCATCTACACATATACGTAGAGCATCTACACATATACGTAGTAGTAGGCATCTACACATATACGTAGGGCATCTACACACATACGTAGGCATCTACACATATACGTAGGGCATCTACACATATACGTAGGCATCTACACACATACGTAGAGCATCTACACATATACGTAGAGCATCTACACACATACGTAGAGCATCTACACACATACGTAGAGCATACTACACATATACATCTACACATACGTAGCATCTACACATATACGTAGAGCATCTACACATCTATACGTAGAGCATCTACACACATACGTAGAGCATCTACACACATACGTAGAGCATCTACACATATACGTAGGGCATCTACACATACGTACGTATCTACACACATACGTAGGGCATCTACAGGGCATATACGTAGAGCATCTACACACATACGTAGACACACATACGTAGAGCATCTACACATATACAGGGCATCTACACACATACGTAGGGCATCTACACACATACGTAGAGCATCTACACATATACGTAGAGCATCTACACACATACGTAGAGCATCTAGACATCTACACATATACGTAGAGCATCTACACATATACGTAGAGCATCTACACACATACGTAGAGCATCATATACACATCTACACACGTAGAGCATCTACACACATACGTAGAGCATCTACACATATACGTAGGGCATCTACACACATACGTAGAGCATCTACACATATACGTAGAGCATCTACACATATACGTAGAGCATCTACACATATACGTAGGGCATCTACACATATACGTAGAGCATCTACACATATACGTAGAGCATCACACACATACGTAGGGCATCTACACACATACGTAGAGCATCTACACACATACGTAGATCATCTACACATATACGTAGATACATACACACACATACGTAGAGCATCTACACACATACGTAGAGCATCTACACACATAGAGCATCTACACACATACGTAGAGCATCTACACATACGTAGAGCATCTACATACGTAGAGCATCTACACATATACACACATACGTAGAGCATCTACACACATACGTAGGGCATCTACACACATACACAGTAGCATCTACACACATACGTAGAGCATCTACACACATACGTAGAGCATCTACACATATACGTAGGGCATCTACACATATACGTAGAGCATCTACACACATACGTAGAGCATCTACACACATACGTAGAGCATCTACACATATACGTAGGGCATCTACACACATACGTAGAGCATCTACACATATACGTAGAGCATCTACACATATACGCATATACATACACAGAGCATCTACACATATACGTAGAGCATCTACACACAGAGCATCTACACATATACGTAGAGCATCTACACATATACGTAGAGCATCTACACACATACGTAGAGCATCTACACACATACGTAGAGCATCTACACACATACGTAGAGCATCTACACACATACGTAGAGCATCTACACATATACGTAGGGCATCTACACACATACGTAGAGCATCTACACATATACGTAGGGCATCTACACATATACGTAGGGCATCTACACATATACGTACACATATACAGGGCATCTACACACATACGTAGAGCATCTACACACATACACATATACGTAGGGCATCTACACATATACGTAGAGCATCTACACATATACGTAGAGCATCTACACACATACGTAGGGCATCTACACACATACGTAGAGCATCTACACATATACGTAGGGCATCTACACACATACGTAGAGCATCTACACATATACGTAGAGCATCTACACATATACGTAGAGCATCTACACATATACGTAGGCTACACATATACTACACATATACGTAGGGCATCATATACATACACACATATACGTAGGCATCTACACACATACGTAGAGCATCTACACATATACGTAGAGCATCTACACATATACGTAGAGCATCTACACACATACGTAGAGCATCTACACATATACGTAGAGCATCTACACATACGTAGACATCTACACAGAGCATACGTAGGGCATCTACACACATAGTAGACATATATCTACACACATACGTAGATCTACACATACACATAGAGCATCACACACACGTAGGGCATCTACACACATACACAGGTAGAGCATCTACACACATACGTAGTAGATACATCTACACACATATACGTAGAGCATCTACACATACGTAGGGCATCTACACACATACGTAGAGCATCTACACATATACGTAGACACATACTACACACATACATCTACACATAGTAGCATCTACACACATACGTAGGGCATCTACACATATACGTAGAGCATCTACACATATACGTAGAGCATCTACACACATACGTAGAGCATCTACACATATACGTAGAGCATCTACACATACATACGTAGGGCATCTACACACATACGTAGAGCATCTACACACATACGTAGTAGCATCTACACACATACGTAGAGCATCTACACACATACGTAGAGCATCTACACACATACGTAGGGCATCTACACACATACACAGAGCATCTACACACATACGTAGACATACTACACACATACGTAGGGCATCTACACACATACGTAGAGCATCTACACACGTAGAGCATCTACATACGTAGGGCATCTACACATACACACGTAGAGCATCTACATCTACACATACGTAGGGCATCTACACATATACGTAGACATCTAGAGCATCACACACATACGTAGGGCATCTACACACATACGTAGGGCATCTACACATATACGTAGAGCATCTACACACATACGTAGAGCATCTACACACATACGTAGAGCATCTACACACATACGTAGAGCATCTACACATACACACATACATACGTAGGGCATCTACACACATACGTAGGGCATCTACACACATACGTAGGGCATCTACACACATACGTAGGGCATCTACACACATACGTAGAGCATCTACACATATACGTAGGGCATCTACACATATACGTAGACATCTACACATATACGTAGAGCATCTACACACATACGTAGAGCATCTACACATATACGTAGAGCATCTACACATATACGTAGAGCATCTACACATATACGTAGAGCATCTACACATATACGTAGAGCATCTACACACATACGTAGAGCATCTACACATATACGTAGAGCATCTACACATATACGTAGAGCATCTACACACATACGTAGAGCATACGTACTACACACACACGTACGTAGTAGGGCATCTACACACACACGTACGTAGCATCACATACACATATACGTAGATCTACACATACACATAGACGTAGATCATCTACACACATACGTAGGGCATCTACACACATACGTAGAGCATCTACACATATACGTAGGGCATCTACACATATACGTAGGGCATCTACACACATACGTAGCGCATCTACACATATACGTAGAGCATCTACACATATACACACATACGTACATCACACACATACGTAGGCATCTACACATATACGTAGAGCATCTACACATATACGTAGAGCATCTACACATATACGTAGAGCATCTACACATATACGTAGAGCATCTACACACATACGTAGGGCATCTACACACATACGTAGAGCATCTACACATATACGTAGACACATCTACACACATACGTAGAGCATCTACACACATACGTAGAGCATCTACACACATACGTAGAGCATCTACACACATACGTAGGCATCTACACATATACAGACACATCTACATACACACACACGTAGAGCATAGGGCATCTACACATACACACATAGAGCATCTACACATATACATAGGGCATCTATCTACACATATACGTAGGGCATCTACACATATACGTAGGCATCTACACACACACGTAGCAGCATCTACACAATGGCACACATACGTAGAGCATACGTAGGGCATCTACACATCTACACATAGTAGGCATCTACACATATACGTAGAGCATCTACACACATACGTAGGGCATCTACACACATACGTAGAGCATCTACACACATACGTAGAGCATCTACACATACGTAGAGCATCTACACATATACGTAGGGCATCTACACATATACGTAGAGCATCTACACACATACGTAGAGCATACACACACACATAGACATAGGCACATATACGTAGAGCATCTACACACATACGTAGGGCATCTACACACATACGTAGGGCATCTACACATATACGTAGACACATCTACACATCTACACACAGGGCATCTACACACATACGTAGAGCATCTACACATATACGTAGAGCATCTACACATATACGTAGGGCATCTACACATATACACATATAGTAGGGCATCTACACACATACGTAGGGCATCTACACACATACGTAGGGCATCTACACACATACGTAGAGCATCTACACACATACGTAGGGCATCTACACATATACGTAGAGCATCTACACACATACGTAGAGCATCTACACACATACGTAGGGCATCTACACACATACGTAGAGCATCTACACATATACGTAGGGCATCATCTACACATATACGTAGGGCATCTACACACATACGTAGAGCATCTACACACATATACGTAGAGCATCTACACATATACGTAGGGCATCTACACATATACGTAGAGCATCTACACACATATACGTAGAGCATCTACACACATACGTAGTAGCATCTACACACATACACAGACGTATCTACACACATACGTACATCTACACACATACGTAGAGCATCTACACACATACGTAGGGCATCTACACACATACGTAGAGCATCTACACACATACGTAGGGCATCTACACACATACGTAGAGCATCTACACATATACGTAGAGCATCTACACATATACGTAGAGCATCTACACATATACGTAGAGCATCTACACACATACGTAGAGCATCTACACACATACGTATATACAGGCATCACACATACGTAGAGCATCTACACATATACGTACATACACAGTATACGTATCTACACACATACGTAGAGCATCTACACATATACGTAGGGCATCTACACATATACGTAGGCATCTACACACATACGTAGGGCACACATATACACAGAGCATATACGTAGAGCATCTACACACATACGTAGAGCATCTACACACATATACGTAGAGCATATACGTAGAGCATCTACACATATACGTAGGGCATCTACACACATACGTAGGGCATCTACACACATACGTAGGGCATCTACACACATACGTAGGCATCTACACATATACGTAGGGCATCTACACACATACGTAGAGCATCTACACATATACGTAGGGCATCTACACACATACGTAGTAGGCATCTACACACATACGTAGAGCATCTACACACATACGTAGGGCATCTACACACATACGTAGGGCATCTACACATATACATCTAGGGCATCTACACACATACACATAGAGCATCTACACACATACGTAGTAGGCATCTACACACATATACGTAGGGCATCTACACACATAGAGCATCTACACATATACGTAGAGCATCTACACATATACGTAGGGCATCTACACATATACGTAGGGCATCTACACATATACGTAGAGCATCTACACATATACGTAGAGCATCTACACACATATACGTAGGATCATCTACACATACGTAGGGCATCTACACATATACACATCTACGTAGGGCATCTACACATATACGTAGAGCATCTACACACATACGTAGGGCATCTACACACATACATCTAGACATATACACATATAGCATACACACATACGTACATCTACACACATACGTAGGGCATCTACACACATCTACACGTAACACATCTACACACATACTAGGGGAACACAACGGACAAGGGAACACACAAGATATCACAAATCACAGGCGAAAACGGAAACGGACAATCACACAGGCGAAAGTTCAATCACTCGTCGTCAAGTCCAATCTGACGACGCAGCTTTGAAATACGTCTACTCTACAGTCGACGTCGACGTCCCATTCACTGACGTCATCCTGGTCGACGTCGACAGCACTCAGACTCGTCATCCTGCTGTCCACGCAGCTGGTGACAATGCTGCTGGTGACTCGCTCCTCTCCTAGGGCATCCACTCCATGGATCCAGTGCAGTCACCAAACCGGGTCCCTGTTTATAAAGTCCATAATTAGTTCCCTTGCGTAATGTCAGTTCCCTCTACTGTCCTACCATTCCCCCTTTATCCTACAGACACTAGACAACACAACACAACATAAACATAACAATAAGTTTCCAAAACATGTTTCATCTAAACACGATCTAAAACTATGATCATTAATTTACTCACTGATAACAGTTAACTTTCTCATCCGAAATTGTTAACGTTTACTCCAAAGGTAGTATAGTTTGTTGTCTCAATAAATACAACTGAAAACTATAGTTCATTTATAAGAAGTCACAAAAAGTACAACTGTTCAGCAACTAACACAATGTCAACATCTACTAATACACTACGAACTACAATTAACAATATCCAATACCAACGTCAGTTATTCAACAATCATAACACTTACCCTAGCACTAGGGGACTACACGGAAATGGAAGGTCCTCTTCCCTTTCCCTTACTCTGCTACGCTTTAACAGAGGTTCTGCTTCCCAACAGGAACCAAGACAGAATGAAGAAAAACGACTCACAATTTAACTATTACCATTCCGTGCGCATGCACATAACAAAACTCACTTTGCTTTGCTATTAAATTGTGATCGCCTAAATTTGAGCCAATCTAAATTCTAACACCAAAATTTACAACAAGGATAAAAATATCAACTACACATATACGTAGGGCATCTACACACATACGTAGAGCATCTACACACATACGTAGAGCATCTACACACATACGTAGAGCATCTACACACATACGTAGAGCATCTACACATATACGTAGAGCATCTACACATATACGTAGAGCATCTACACACATACGTAGAGCATCTACACACATACGTAGAGCATCTACACACATACGTAGAGCATCTACACACATACGTAGAGCATCTACACACATACGTAGAGCATCTACACACATACGTAGAGCATCGACACATATACGTAGGGCATCTACACATATACGTAGAGCATCTACACACATACGTAGGGCATCTACACACATACGTAGAGCATCTACACACATACGTAGAGCATCTACACATATACGTAGGCATACGTACGTAGCAT
>JAGGCT020002958.1:25000-30862 GCA_017654935.2 Phymorhynchus buccinoides | reverse complement strand
AAATTTTCTCTTTGGCAGCAACTGAGAGTAGGTTTGGTTGATTTAGTTTAGAATACATTTGATGTAATGAAATATCAAAGTTTGCTGACTCCCATTCCCAGTGTGGAATAGGGAATTTTGGGTGGGTTTCAATGTCATCTATTTCCAGGCCTGCCATAGAAAGCATTTCCTGGGAATAGTCTAGTGGGTTGCAAACTTTCTGTGCAATTAATGGTTTTTGTTGTTGAAAAAATGGGTGGTTGTAGAAGGGATCTTCAAATTCTTCATTAAAGCTTTCTAGTGAAAAATAGTTTGTTGCATAAAGCCTTGTCAGAAATGCTGAGGTGTTTAATTTCATAAGATAGTTTAGAGGAATCCATCCTATTGTGCCGTAAACTAGATTGTTATTTGCAAATTTTGGAACTTTGAGTGCAGATTTAAGAGCTTTAAGTTCTGTTGTTTGTAATTTGTCTAGTAAGTTATTTGTGATGTTATGGAATGCTTCCATTCCATAAGTTAAACGGCTACGGACTAGGGCTTGTGTCAGATGAACCAGAAATTTTGTATTTTGAGCCCATGTCTGAGAAGAGATAATTCGAATGAAATTGACGCCTTTTATAGCTTTTTTACAGAGGTGGCCAATTGAGGCGTGATGTGAGCATGACCCCTAAAAATTTAACTTTGTTAGTCATAGCTTTTGGTTGGCCCAGTATATTAATACTGATGTTTTTTTTAATTAAGTTATGACGGAAGCACATGAACTCACACTTGTCCGGAGACAAGGACAATCCATTTTGCTGTAAATAGTCAATGATAAGACTTGTGTTGGTTTGATGATTTTGTAGATGTATTGTTAGTGCTTTTGGACCTTTTGTGAATGCTGACGACCAGATGGCTATGTCGTCAGCATACATAGAAATTTGACAGTTATTTAGTTTTAGTTTAGAGATGTCATGGATCATGATATTAAACAGGGTCGGGGCGATGATACTGCCTTGGGGGACCCCCATGTCAATTTGATGTATTTTTGACACGGAGGAACCCACTTTGACTCTTAAAGAACGGTTATTTATTATTTTGTATGAAATTAAACATATTCCCGTGAATACCGAGGCTGCTGACTTTATCTAGAAGCCTCCCATGCCAAACGGAGTCGTACGCCCCTTTGATATAAAAAAAGGTGGCGAGGACTTTCCTGCGTCTTGCGAAGGCTTTTTTGACATAGGAGGTTAATCTTATGACTTGTTCCATGCAGCATCTGTGTTTTCGAAAACCTGCCTGGAATTTAGGAAGAACGTTATTTTTTTCCAAAAAGTACTCAAGTCTGCGTTTTACGATACGTTCGTAAATTTTACCCAGATGTGGGGTGAGGGAAATGGGGCGGTAGCTTGCGGGGTCCCTAGCCGGCTTTCCAGGCTTAGGAATCCCAACTACCTGTGCCTCCTTCCAAGCTTTTGGGACTTCGCCCTCAGCCCAACATCCGGAGTAAAAATGATGCAAGACTTTAAGAAAAGATGGGGGCAATTTCTTTATTATAGTGTAGGAGATTGGATCATCTCCTGTTGCTTTATTAGTTTTCCTAATCATATTAATGGCCGCAGCAAGCTCGGTAATCTTCAGGGGAGCATTAATGGTGTGTGTGTTATCTGTAGACTTTTCAAAATTATAGATTTTTTTTGCGTTTATCCCGTTGAAAAACAGGTAAGTGTTTCGTTTGGCTCGCCTGAGCAAACTGATTGGCCAGGACGTCAGCAGTGTCAGAGTCGGTAGATGTTAGTTTGTCTCCAACTAGGACACGGGTATTAGTGTGGCGACCATTATTTTGGACCAATTTAAGGCGTTTCCACGCCCTGCCTAGGTCCTTAAAGTTAACTATATCTTCTTTATTAAAATAATTTAGTTTGGCTTCATTTATTAAGTCGTCGCATTCCTTTTCAGCTTTTAGTTTATCATCAAAGTTCGGTCTAGTAGGGTGCAAGTCGAATGTATTATATTTACGTTTTTTATTTTTTAATGCCTTTTTGATCTCCTCGTTCCACCAGGGTTTACTGTTGGGTTTTGAGGGCAATACTATTGTAGGAATAGCTGTATTTGCAGCAATTAAAATTTGATGTCTGATGTTGTTATAGTAGACTTCTTTATTTAAATCATTAATATCTTCAATTGTATATTTAGAAAGTAGAGATTGAAATAATGGCCAGTTTGCGTTTTCAAAATTGAATTTAGGTTCGGGTGGTAAGTTGGTGTTATCTGCTGTTAAGTTCAACTGTATAGAAATGGGTTTGTGATCTGAGTGGAGGGGGTCCGAATAGGTGTACCATTCATGATTAATTAATAGGTTTGGACTAGCAAGCTTTATCAGTTTCATACATGCTTCTAATGCATTTGTGAAGTTTAACGTTTATCCAGATTTTAACAGAATTGGCCACAAGTTTTCTAGACACAGAACCGAAAGCTTTCTCAAAACCAATGAAAGCCACATACAGAAGAAAAAGAGAGAGAGAAAAACAGAAAGAAAGAAAGAAATACAGAAAGAGGAGAGGGAGAGAGAACTGGAACACTGGAACACTGGAAGTTTTAATGATTAGGCCATAGGCCAATATCACTGGAGTGTTAACAAAGTTTGTTATCATGCAGAAACAGAACCAATGTAAGGTTTAGACATAATTAGACATTATTCAGCATACAACATTCATATATTCTCTACAACAAGAAGTGCCAGAAAGATCGAATAAATACATGAATGAATCAATAAACACACAAGGCTGAGGATGAGGATGAGGAAGAGAGAGAGAGAGAGAGAGAGAGAGAGAGAGAGAGAGAGAGAGAGAGAGAGAGAGAGAGAGAGAGAGAGAGAGAGAGAGAGAGAGAGAGAGAGAGAGTGTGCGACTGTCTGTCTGTCTGTATCTGTCTGTGTGTATCTTTGTGTCTCTAGTGTGTGAGTGTGTGTTTATATTAAATTTTGTCTGTGAGTGTACTTGCACGCGCCTCTCTCTCTCTCTCTCTCTCTCTCTCTCTCTCTCTCTCTCTCTCTCTCTCTCTCTCTCTCTCTCTCTCTCTCTCTCTCTCTCTCTCTCTCTCTCTCTCTCTGGATGTATGTGTATATGCATGTTTGTGTTTATGTGTGTGTGTGTGTGTGTGTGTGTGTGCTTCGTGTATATGTGCGTGCGCTTTAAAAAAATATACAGATCAATACCATTCTTTCAAACATAATGTGCACACAAATGCACGCACACACACACACACACACACACACACACACACACACACACACACACACACACACACACACACACACACACACACACACACACACACACGCACACACACACACACTCACACACACACACACACACACACACACACACATACACACACACACACACACACACACACACACACGCACACACACACGCACACACGCACACACAATTAATGTTAGAGGGAGCAATCTCTCTCTCTCTCTCTCTCTCTCTCTCTCTCTCTCTCTCTCTCTCTCTCTCTCTCTCTCTCTCTCTCTCTCTCTCTCTCTCTCTCTCTCTCTCTCTCGTAGTTCTCGCCATACATATGTTATTGGATGCATATGGATGGGAAGGCTTGTGTGTGTGTGCGAGCATGCGCTCGCACATGTGTGTGTGTGTGTGTGTGTGTGTGTGTGTGTGTGTGTGTGTGTGTGTGTGTGTGTGTGTGTGTGTGTGTGTGTGTGTGTGTGTGTGTGTGTGTGTAGGTGTGTGTGCGTGCGTGTGTGTGCGTGTGCATGCGAGCAGAGCAGCATGTGTGTGTGTATTCTCGATTGTTCCCATTAAAAAGTTTGTGATGGTTTAATTTAGTGTGTGTAGGTGAGTGTGCGTGCGTGCGTGCGTGCGTGTGTGTGTGTGTGTGTGTGTGTGTGTGTGTGTGTGTGTGTGTGTGTGTGTGTGTGTGTGTGTGTGTGTGTTCAATTGCTCCTTTTCAAATGTATTTGATGGCTTAATTAATTTTGTGTCTGTATGTGTGTGTGTGTACGTGTGTGTGTGTGTGTGTGTGTGCGTGTGCGTGTGCGTGTGCATGTGTGTGTGTGTGTGTGTGTGTGTGTGTGTGTGTGTGTGTGTGTGTGTGTGTGTGTGTGTGTGTGTGTGTGTGTGTGTGTGTGTGTGTGTGAGTGCGCGTGTGTGTGTGTGTGTGTGTGTGTGTGTGTGTCGTCGTTTTCCTGTAGTGTTCCTATAAGACCTTAATTAGCACGACCTGTTTTTATATTAATGATCTGCAATATTTTAAAAAAGAAAAATAAACAAAACAAAATAAAAACCCACGGTTGTGTTGCTATTTGATTTCGATTTATGTTAGCGTTTTTCATAAGTCACGATCAGACAGTTTACAAGGTGTGTCATAAAAAAATGCAACCGACTAAACTGGAGAAAAAAAGTAATAAATAGTGTATAATTTGTAGTTTGGGGGTTTCTAGAGAAGATTCCCTGCATGAAAGATTTGCTTGTATGCTCCAGAAATTTAAAGTTTCAATTGTACCCCATTTTGATAAGAAGCCCTTTTTGAGATCCAAAATCTCTTTCGCAATTTCATTCTCTTTGTAATTTTCAATGTCTACGGTAACTTGACAACATGTTCATTCTCATGTAGGCTAAACAAAAGTCGGGATATACTGTCTTGCATTTCAATTTTCAGGGCATAAACGACAGTAGATTTCGAGAAACAGACAATTTGTCAACACATGAAAGTGTTTTTTACCCCTCAAAAGGACTTTCCTAAAAATGGGTTACCATGGAAGCTGTTATTTTCTGGAGTTCACCAAGACGTCTTGGAAAAAACAAACGGTTGCAACCTTTCATGCATTGAATCTTCTTCATAAACCTGAAACAATCAGTATAATAGCTTTATCATTAACACGTTTATTAAATATTTTGTGGATTGCATGATTTGAGTCACTCTGTAGTTAAATATTCTCGGAGAATTCAATTTGTCCGATTAAGCTGTATTTTACTGTATTTTATTAACCTTTTGTGCTAATTATCTTTTTGGAATAATAAATCGCAGTCATGATCAAGGCCATTATCTAATAGGACCCTCCCCCCCTACATAGTGGAGGAATAAAACTATGAAGGTATGCTTACGGCGTAAACTAATTGCTTTTAAAGCTATTTCAATTGTTTCGAATTTTCGTAAGCATACTTAACAATCCTAGAAAGTTTTAACCAAAATTAAATGGGGGGAAACAGAATAAATCGCTAATTAAAGTAAGCACTATTTTCTTTTGCGCATTTAGCTCCTTTCGATATTGTACGGCTTACAGTGATTGCGTGCGTAGTGACGTCTTGGAAAAAAAACACGCCCTTTACAAAAAGCATCTCATCAACACAAAAAATAAGAAGAAAATTGCATCAAATCACTGTTTCTAAGTTATCTAACTATCATGCTTTATGAAACATTGCAGTTTGTTCTGAATCGACATCAATGGCGTAGTAATACAGCAGTCTTTGTCACCAAGATAAACAGTGGCTACCGAAGTAAGAGAAGCATGCTAAAACTTATGGGAAAATAAAAGATTATATGCATTTTTGTTTAGCCATTCTGTGTACAATAACAGTGACAATCACCTGTGTATGTTTCGCAAAGCGTAGCAAAGATTTCTGGAGAAATAAGTTGAGGCCTAAGGTTTACATCAATTAAATTTAAATTAGTCTACATCTAGCAGACGACAATCTCACCAAGAGCTGTCAGACCATGCAAAAGATATCGCCGATATGCTCTGAATTAATTGTTGTCAGAAAACATGTAGATTCGACACACACACACACACACACACACACACACACACACACACACACACACACACACACACACACACACACACACACACACTATCTCTCTCTCTCTCTCTCTCTCTCT
>JAGGCT020002958.1:10000-17500 GCA_017654935.2 Phymorhynchus buccinoides | reverse complement strand
TAAGAAATCTTAAGAAATCTTCCAAGCATAAGAGGGAATGTGACACGTGACGTGGGGGGTCTTTAAGAACATTGCGGACGAGATGAATTCAAATTTATGTTTTAAAGCAGGAGGATCAAACATTATTTTAGATATGGAAATGCCTTTGTTATATTCAAGTTTCCATCGTAGAGGCAGTATTTCTAGGTGCTGAGAGTCCGTGTCAGTAATGGACGAGTATTTCAGAAGGATCAACTTAAGACCACGCATGTACACACTAAGTAAAGGTTTCAATATATTGCTTCCACTAGCTGAATCCTATAGTATAGAGGCATAGTTAATATATGATTGGATATAAGCATTGAAAAACAATTTACGACTGTCAATATCAAGAAAATGTTTAATTCTTGAAAGCTTATAAACGTTTTTTAGATATTTGCTTGAAAAGCATAGATATTTGGTAGGACCACGAGAGATCGTTATCGACAATAACTCCGAGTGTCTTGTGATGGTCAACTTCTTCCATGATTTCACCATTGATAATGAGCGAATGAGAACCAAGGCAGAGATTTTGACGTTTTTGTCTAGTAATGATTAGTAAGCATTTAGATTTTGTTGGATGTAGTTTCATAGAGTTAATTTCAGACCATTCAATTAGTTTGTCAACCTTGTCCAGTAAACGAGTAAAAACCTTATCTATTTTACTATCAGAGATAGATAGATAGACAGAGAGAGAGAGAGAGAGAGAGAGAGAGAGAGAGAGAGAGAGAGAGAGAGAGAGAGAGAGAGAGAGAGAGAGAGAGAGAGAGAGAGAGAGAGAGAGAGAGAGAGAGAGAGCGAGAGAGAGAGAGAGAGTTGAAACCTTGTAAACGTTAAAAAAAGGTTTTTCAAGGATAAAGATTTTAAGCAACGCCTAGTCTTCCAATCTATCCTTGATACATATACGAACATAGAACACAAACGTGGTAAGGCATACTATTACACGTACATAAAGGTATCAAATATTGGTTGAAATATGGATTTATAAAATTTGCATACGCACAAGCATAATTTTTAATACTCGCGTGTGCATACATGCGTGTAACCATACACGCACACCCCCACACGCACGCACACGCGCACGCGCACGCACACACACACACACGCACACGCGCACGCACGCGCGCGCGCACGCACGCAAGCATACATGCACATACGAACATAAATATGTTGAAGCACGTATACAATAAATATACATTATAGAACAGGGCAAACGAATGCAGCGTAGGGTATGAGTGAGAGAGAGAGAGAGAGAGAGAGAGAGAGAGAGAGAGAGAGAGAGAGAGAGAGAGAGAGAGAGAGAGAGAGAGAGAGAGAGAGAGAGAGAGAGAGAGAGAGAGAGAGAGAGAGACGTAATAACGCAATGACGCAATGAATTTTTAATGTGAGGCCACCGACCTATGCACATTTGGAGGCACACAACTAAAGCAAAAAGGTAAAGAACACAATCATTAGAACAATAGAATATATCATGATGCGGATACTACATCAAACACAAAAACAAGTTAAGGATTTACGAGTGTTGTAAACTGTTCCCTTTGTTTTAGAGCATAGTATATGAACATAGCAACGTTTCTAGTAACTAAACAACTTTCATTTTGCAATAAACAGTTAAGTAAGGGAGGTCTTGTAGTTACCATCATTATTATATTATGTCTGTACAAGTATTTTCGTCTCAACTCGTTATACATTGTGCAATCATAGAATACATGTTGTTCATCTTCTAATTTGTTACATGATGGACAAAGTTTCGAAATATCTTTATATCGCTGATTGATATTTAGCTCATTCATTCCAAAACGAAACTGTACAAAGACTGATCTAAATTTACTGATAGTTAAATCGGATAAATATTTCTCTGGTTGTAGTAAAGATTTGAAGGAGCAATATGCTTTGAAACGGTCACTGCTATTGAGTTTGGCTGCCCAGTCTTGTTTAAAACAATCGATCATACGCTGTTTAAGTAACACAGCAAAAGCATTTACATCACCAACCCCACCATATATCCACACCTCTGAAAATCCATACATATCTAGAGATCGTTTAACTGCGTCTGCTCAGTTCTTCACTTTATTTGTCTCAACATTTGTGTTTTTTGACATCCTATTAATACTCATAAGATAAGCGTGCTTAGGGATTATAGACAGTGGCATTTGATGTAATTTAAACCAGTAACGGATTGCTCTAATTGAACTATCAATGTACAATGGATATCTCCCAAGGTCACCATAGATCATCGTATTTGGGGTTTTGGGACTTACACTAAGGAATCTCTTGCATGCAAATAGGTGAACTGATTCTACTGTCTTAAAGCGAAAACTACCCCACACTTCTGAAGCATATAACAATATGGGTTTAATTTGAGCATCAAAAAGTTTAAAAAATACAGTTCTATCCATTTTTCCAAGACTCCACATTGTCTTCATAATTTCAACTACCCTCCCCTTAGCCCTACCAGCAAATTCTTCTAAAGCAGAAACAAACGATAACTTTGTTGAAAGCAAAAAACCTAGATATTTATAACTGTTCACAATTTCTATCTCTTTACCATCATAATACCATTTTTCTGTTTTAGCTACATGCCCCCCTTTCCTGCAAATCATGATTTTTGTTTTACTTAAATTTACTTCTAAACCAAAAGATTTTGAAGCTTTCTGGAGACTATTTAACTGATTGTGCAGCCCAGCTGGGGTTGATAACAATAAAAAAATATCATCTGCAAACATCAGCAACAAGATCTCCTGAAGCCCTGGTAAAAATTGAAACCCATGTTTACCTTTACTGTTCACCTCATCAGCAACCTCAGTTATTAAAAGTGAAAAAAGTACTGGTGATAACAAACAACCTTGTTTCACACCCGCGTTACAATAAAATAAATCAGACATATAATGACCACAACGAACACAGGACTGGGCAGAACTATACATTCCCTTTAACATTTGTAACATTTTTGTTGATACTGAGAGAGAGAGAGAGAGAGAGAGAGAGAGAGAGAGAGAGAGAGAGAGAGAGAGAGAGAGAGAGAGAGAGAGAGAGAGAGAGAGAGAGAGAGAGAGAGAGAGAGAGAGAGACAGGGTCGAGAGAGAGAGAGAGAGAGAGAGAGAGAGCAACGAACCATTATGTGGCCTTCTTCCTTATATTCAACATCCTGAAAGATATGTATGCAAACAACCAGTGCTGTGTCATACATGACGGACAGCAAAGCGAGTGGTTCCATGTCAATACTAGAGAGAGAGAGAGAGAGAGAGAGAGAGAGAGAGAGAGAGAGAGAGAGAGAGAGAGAGAGAGAGAGAGAGAGAGAGAGAGAGAGAGAGAGAGAGAGAGAGAGAGAGTGCGTGTGCGCCTGTTTGTCAGTGCCTCTGTGTGTTTATGTGTGTGTTTGTCTGTGTGTCTGTGTGCGGAGTATGTGTTTGTATTTGTCTGTGTTCGTGCGCGCGTGCGACCGCGTGTGTATGTGTGCGCGCGCTCGCGCGCGCGTGTGTGTGTGTGCGTGTGCGTGTGTGTGTGTGCGTGTGTGTGAGTGTGTGTGTGTGCGTGCGTGTGCGCGCGTGTGCGTGCGTGTGCGCGCGTGCGTGCGTGCGTGCGAGAGTGAGAGAGAGAGAGAGAGAGAGAGAGAGAGAGAGAGAGAGAGAGAGAGAGAGAGAGAGAGAGAGAGAGTGTGTGTGTGTGTGTGAGTGTGTGGCTTTCGTGTATATGTGCGTGTGTACACGCCTGTACGTTAAATAAAGTATGCAAAGCAATGACATTTTTTAAAAACATATGTGGACACACACACACACTCACCGCCCCCCCCCCCCCTCCACTCACCCCCCTCCCGTGCGCACACGCACACGCACACGCACACGCACACGCACACACACACACATACACACACACAATCAAAAGGTTACAAGACATTTCAAAGGGAACAATCGAACGCGCGCGCACACGCACGCACGCACGCACACGCACGCACGCACGCACACGCACGCACGCACGCACACGCAAGCACACGCACACACACACACACACACACGCACACACGCACACGCACGCACGCACACACACACACACACACACACACACACACACACACACACACACACACACACACACACACACACACACACACACATGCACACACACACAAACTCAAACATCTTTGATGGCTTAATTAATTGTGTAGGCTATGTGTGTGTGTGTGTGTGTGTGTGTGTGTGTGTGTGTGTGTGTGTGTGTGTGTGTGTGTGTGTGTGTGTGTGTGTGTGTGTGTGTGTGATGTGTGTATGTGTGGATGTGTGTGTGTGGATATGTTGTGTTGTGTTTGCGGTGTGTGTGTGTGTGTGTGTGTGTGTGTGTGTGTGTGTGTGTGTGTGTGTGTGTGTGTGTGTGTGTGTGTGTGTGTGTGTGTGTGTGTGTGTGTGTGTGTATGTGTGTGTATGTGTGTGTCGAAGGTTCCCTGTAGTGTGGCAATGAACACTTAATTAGCACAAGCTGTTCTTACACTAACGATTTGCAATATTGTAAATAAACCGCAGTTATGTTGCTGCTTGCTTTCGATTGATGTTAGCTCGTTCGACAAGTAACGATTAGATACGTTAGTTAAAGTTCTTACATTTTGTTAATTTTAGAACGCATCCTTTCATATATTAACCTTCCTTTGACACACTTAATTAAACGGAACAAAATTTGAAAACGAACTGACCCAAAATGGTGAAGCGTACAATTCCTGTGAGGTATAGCACCGAGTAAAAGTGCTCGGCTCAGACCAAGGGTATGCCTACATTCACTACCCACTTACTACAAAACAACACAGACCAGCTAATTGAGCTACAAGGGCCTATCTGTTACATTTTTGTTAAAAAATAAAGCCATAGGCAAAGGACCTGTTCCTAGCAGGATGGTTGCTTTCTTCAAGTAGAATGGCATTTATTTCTGACCTTAATAACTTTTTGTACCTCCATTTTGCTACATCTGAAGGGTACGAAGTTTTCGAGTTCAATTGTCTTCACTATCATTTTAAAATAAACAGCACATTTGGGTGTATTGTGTAGGTGATGAATCATCAGTAGCAGTACCAGTAGTCTGTTAGATTTTATCAGTGTTCAAATGTGTACTAATTGAAATTATGGAGGATGTTGAATGAAGAAATGAAGAATCTGCTTTACGTTTGTGTTTTAAAGCTTGAATTCAAAGCACAAAAGTTTAAAAAAGACAATAACTGGAAGCACATCTTCCCTGTCGCTCAAGCGCGTGTCCCCGGATAGACAAGTCAAAGTCAAAAGTCAAAACTACTTTATTATCTCGTTAACAGAAATGACAGTGTGGTCTCATACAAGCACACAACAAACAGGCAGGCACTTTAGCCTGCTTTCTAAAGCATAACACCCTTCACTAATTGCAACAGGTTTCTTTGCAGCATCTTACTCCTCATGACCCCTGCTGTAGGTATGCAAAGTTATAAAGTTGAAGGAGCTCAGATGATTATGCAATTATACAATGAGTGGCGCCATACACCCCCCCCCCCCCAAAAAAAGAAAAGAAGAAAAAAAGAAAGAAGGACAGAACAAGCACATATATGTGTTTGCTAGCCAGGCAACAACACAAAAATCGATATGTATCGATAATGGTCATAACAAAGTGGCCAAACACGTAAATTGTCAAGCATAAACTGCAAGTATATCAAGTAGCACCTCGTTTTAAAGCACTCAACGAGAGGAAGTTACAAAACGAAGAAACACGCATACAGTATACATGGGTGTAATATAAATCAACAAAACCAGATCCAGATAAATGTTTTGATAATGGTGATAACGTGTTCCTGAGAACGTCTTATTCACACGTAGAAATTCTTTATAACATTTTAGCGTACACAAATAATCAGACCCATATTACAAGTAAACACAGCAAATTATATGACGTGTTAGTCTTGGAAAACACATAAGTCGTTTTCTCCTGATGTACCAGATGTCATGTCCCTTGAGAGCGTAGCTGGTGCATGGCCTGACGTGTGTCGTGATGAACTAATTCATAAAGTCCATATTCTAAGTGTTTCAGGCTTCTTCAGTGAGTTGCTTTGTTAAAACCTGGTCCATTTGTTAAAATAAAAGTTCAATACTATTTGGCGACAAATGCACCTGAAATCATGCCACATCCTAGACCACTGTCAAGCAGAACAATTATTGATGTCTCGAAGTATGCCAACTATTTGAGCTTTGAGTCTTGTGTGTAAGTGTTTCATGGGGATGCTTTGTACACTTTGAAACATCAATGGTTCTGCTTGAACGTGGCCTAGAGTGTGGCATGATTTCAGGTGCGTTGGACGCCATGACAGCTGCCAACTTACATTGAACTTTAAAGAAACGAATTAGGGTTTAACAAAGCAGCTCATTGAAAAGGCTTGAAGCACTGAAAATGGACTTTACGAAACTTCATGATAAACGTCTGTCCACGCACCAGCAATGCACTTAAGGATCATCTGGTGCAGCTGCAGAAAATGACTTCTGCGTTTTGCAAGTTAAACACGTCATGGAATTTGCTAACAACTTGTCGTTTATGTGTTTACTTGCAATGTGTGGTCTAATTATTTGTGCATGCTGAAATGCTATATAAAATCATTATTTGAATCTACATTTCTCTATGTGTGAATAAGACGTTCTCAAATGTACTGCAATATCTCAAATCGACGCTAAAACTCTTGGTATTACAAAACAGAACGAACATGAGTACCCCCTTCTCGAATAATAGAGTACCAACTCTGAATGTCTTATTTTACAACATGAATGAAACGTCTACCAGCAAGCATGAGAATTTCACTACCCACAAAAGTGACTGCATCACAGTGGATTTCAGTCGAATGGAATTTCTTCCTTGGGACAATCCGGACACCATTGTCAGTGCAGAAGTGGAAACCATCGTTCGACAAACAAAAAATGTCCTGTTGGTGTTCTTCTTTCTGATTGGTGGACCAGCTAACGTCATCAACATGGCGGTGTTCTACAAACATGGCCTGAGGGATCGTGTCAACCTGTGTCTGTTCGCTCTGTCTCTGGCTGACGAGTTACACCTGTTAAATTCAGTAATCCACCATGGGGAACAACTGTACATCCAGTTTACCACCAAAGAAACATTCGGTCCAGTCTCCACATTGCTTACGAACCTAAACCTTGGGTTTCTGTTGGAATTCTATAGCATTTCCAGCGTGCTATCTGCAATTGTCGCTTTAGAGAGATGCATGTGCGTTTTCAACCCTGTTAAACATCACAGTATGCTAAGCACGAAGACTGTCGCTATATTTATTATCGTGATCAGTATTGTGCTAATGTGTCTTTACTTTTTTACATCTTTTCGCTATCGTGTTGGTTGTCTGTATGATCCCATCACTGACCTGACTATAATAACGGGCATTGAAGGTGAATTTTACAGACGTCACAAAGAGCTCATTGATCCCATAGAAAGCATCACCTTTGGCGTGGGCCTTCCTGGTTTGGTCATGCTGGTCGT
>JAGGCT020002958.1:0-5000 GCA_017654935.2 Phymorhynchus buccinoides | reverse complement strand
ACCCTCAGAATGGGAGGACAATGAACGTTTGGAGATAGGGACGATTCTGAAATCAAGGTTTTAATTCAGTACTTAGAAGAGGAGTTTCTCGCAGTTCTAATAATGTCTGTGACAATGGAGAGGATTACCTCTAAAGAGATGGTTTTGGTTAAGATTTTGAATAGAGTATGTACACATATTACTTACCCTGTGTTACATTCAACACTCCCTCTGTTATCCTTAGGTTCACCCCAACTAGGTTCACACAGAAACAATTGAATGTATGTTCACATTCTCAGGTACATATATACGCTGGCGCATACACATAAATACAGACACACACAGAGTTTTACGCACGCACACTCAGACGCACACGCACGTGCACACACACGCACATACACGCACACGCACACGCACACGCACGCACGCACACGCACACGCACACGCACGCGCACACGCGCACACGCACGCACACACACACACACACACACACACACACACACACACACACACACACACACACACACACAGAGAACTCGGGGAAGCAGCAAGAATTTAGACAACAAAGAAATAAGCTAACGAATATGAAACGTAAATCTAAACGCGATTATTTTCGACAAATGTTAATTTCCACGAAATATTCCCGCCAGATATGGAAAGCCATAACCATGCTAACTAACAAACAAGTATCAAGAAGTCAGCAAATTGTTTCATATATCTCTGCTGATCAGTTAAATAGCCATTTTGCTAGCATAAAAGAAAAAGTAATAACATGTGATAGATCAAATTAAAATGATTTATCCTATTTAAAACAGTTCCTCAGTTCAAAAGATATACATTTTCCTTTCAATCTCCAGCCTATGACAGTATTTGAAGTCAGCAGAAATCTTTTATTTTTAAAGCATTCAAAGACACGCGACATAGATGGCTTGGATATTAACCTACTACAGATTGCGTGCCCAGTTATATGTGACTTACTAACTTATTTATATAACTTATGCATAAAAAACAAAGTTTTCGTTACATCTTAAACAAGCCAAGGTAATCCCTATCCATAAATCAGGCGATACATCTAACCCTTCTAATTATCGAACTATTTATATTTTATCAGCTTTATCTAAGTCTCTAGAAAAGCACATACAAAAATCCCTATACTCTTATTTAGAAACAAGCAATTTACTTCATGATGATCAGTCTGGATTTAGAAAGAATCATGCATGCCACACTTCACTAATACAGCTTGTTGACAGTCTGCTATGTAATATAAATAAACATAAATTTACTGGTATACTTTTCCTTGACTTTGAAAAAGCGTTCGATGTTATTAATCATTCGCTCCTTCTGCGTAAACGAGAACTGTATAACCTTCATGCTTCGTCAGTAGTAAATATGAAATGTTTGCAGATGACTCATCCCTACATACTAGTGATACGAATGCTAACAGGCTAGTAAGCAAACTTCACAATGATGCTCAAAATGTTTTGAACTGGACACAATTAAATCACATGTCAATTAATGCCAATAAAACGAAATGCACGTACGTATCAACCCGACAAAAAAGACAAAAGATGAACTCCCAATTTCCACCACTATTTATTTGCAGCAACAAAATTGAAGAAGTTGATTCACATAAAACAGGTGTTGTCATTGACAAAGATCTGTCTTGGATAGACCATATAAAGTCTTTAGGGAAAGGTCTGTCTAGAAAAATACTCCAGCTATCTAAGATTTAACATTTCCTTGATAACCATTCTCGTAAACTCTTCTTTAATGCTCACATACTCTCAATGATCGATTATGCTTCAACATTATGGGATAGCTGTGGTGATACCAATTTAAAGATTATCAATCGTATGTACAAAAAAGCAATTAAAATAATTTTATTAAAATCAAGTTCACTTACCTATGAAGACTACAAACAACTGGATATACTAACCTTTTAAGACAGATTTTTCCTCAACAAGGCAATCTGCATGCATAATATTGTCAACGGTAATGCTCCAAAAAAGATAACAGATACAGTTACGACAAACACAAGCAGACACACCCATATACTATCATTCCCTCGACCATAATAAATAATCTATTCAAATCTAGTCTCCTCTATTCGGGTGGAGATTTATGGAACAAACTACCCTCCATTTTAAAAAACATGAAAAAAAAGAACTACTTCAAGAAAAAAAAAGAAAATAGCTGAAAACATAAATGTTAAATGTATGTATTTAACCAGAAATCAGAACATAATTGATATTATAACTGTATTAAATTATTTATATGTAAAAAAGATGGCAAAAACGTAGCCTTACATAACATATTTTGGTAATGTAAATGTGGATGTTTTTTTTGTTTAAATGTTCGTTGTTGATTGTTTGTTGGTCGATGAAATTTCTATTGTACATACATATGCGAATATTTCCGCATATGTCCCCACTCCTTTTTCGGTCTTTTGGTGTTGAATATTTGCTTGTTTCTTTCTCTTTAATTAATTTGTTTTTTAAATTGTATTATGTTCCTTTTTTTGTGTGTTGTTCGCTTCGACTTTGGAATAAAGTCTTAGAGTTCTTGAGTTTTTTCTGTACAATCATTTTTTCAAATATGGATGGGCTTGTTGAAAAAAAAAAGAAAAAAAAAAAAAAAAAACAAAAGAAAAAAAAAAAAAAAAAAAAAGCATTGTTTGTTTCCTTGCCCTTTATTACAATGTTTCCCATATGTTTCCCAGAAATAAATTTTGAAGGGCTTCTGGACTGGACTTCTTCAACCACACAGACACACACACACACACACACACCACACACACACAAACAACTACACACACACACACACACACACACCCAGACACACACACACACACACACACACACACACCATTACTCTCTTCTCTCTCTCTCTCCTCCCTCTCTCTCTCTCTCTCTCTCACACACACACACCTTTAATTTTGTAGGTCTTGTCCTAATGTGGACAGAAGGGAGCGTATTGGTTCCATTTGAGAAAGAGGAAGTAACATGAATGCTCTCCCTGTTTCAACCCTGACCTAAAATAGTGATGTTTGGCCTCATTTTGGAACTTTAGTTCACTCATAAGTTTGATTTCAATGACGAAACAGCACAGTTGTTGTTGGTGGGATTTTATTGATGTTTTGAGCGTGTTTTAGCGCACATTTTACTCTGTTGCACTATTCCTGGATAGATACAGAAAATAGGGGTAGATCATAATAGAATCGAAACACCAACAAATTTCAAATCAAAATTATCTCAAAGCAGAAAACAATTGCAAATCAAACTTGATTATCTCACAAAAATTTGCTAATGCCTTACCTTTTTAGCAAAAGACTTAAACTTACAGACACTGACAAACAGACACAAACATACAAAGACAGAAAGACACACCAGTAGATAGATACACTCAGAGAGAGAGAGGGAGAGAGAGAGAGAAGAGAGAGAGAGAGAGAGAGAGAGAGAGAGAGTGAGAGAGAGAGAGAGAGAGAGAGAGAGAGAGAGAGAGCGAGAGAGAGAGAGAGCGAGAGAGACACAGAGAGAGACACAAGAGAGAGAGAGAGAGAGAGAGAGAGAAGAGAGAGAGAGAAGAGAGAGAGAGAGAGAGAGAGAGAGAGAGAGAGAGAGAGAGAGACGTCCACCTTAATTAAGGATCTTAGCCCTTATGCATAAGTTTGCTAATAATATGAATTACCCCTTTCTTACCTTTCCTATACATTTCCATCCAACATTTATTCAAGCTTAGGTTTGTAGTAAAAACAACACTCCAAGATATTAGTAACTTAGTAACTTTGATTTCTGATTCACCATAGAACCATCTCTCAGGTTGTGCATGTGATAAATGTTCACCCTTACGAAAACCCATTACATTAATGTTCTTTAATTAAATTTTAACAGTAACCTATCTGACTCTCTTTAATGTATCCAATTGATTAGCAATCCAACAGGTGTATCAGAAAGCAGAATGATATCATCAGCAAATAGCATCAAAAACAGTTCAGTATCACCAGGTAACATTTGAATTCCATGTTTGCACTTCTTTGTTATTTCCATGGCAAGTTCATTAATGGAAAAAGCAAACGGCTGCGGGCTAAGTAAGCACCCCTGTTTTACGCCCTTTGGACAACTTAGATAATCAGTGTAAATACCTTTCTCACGCACACACGCCAGAACAGACTTATACATTCCTGTAAGGGCTGCATACAATTTACCACTAACACTGCTGTTTCTTAAAACATGCCATAACACATTTATATTGATGGAATCGAACGCCTTTTGAAAATCAACGAAGGCCACATATAATTAAAACAAATGTTAACAAATATTTCTGTACAATTACACATAGTGTAAAAATGTGGTCTACTGTGCTGTATCCTGAACGAAAACCGGCTTGCTCTTCCACTATTTTCTCTTATTTTTCAGCCCATGCTCTTAATCTTTTATTTAGTATATATGTATATTACTTACAATACTAGTTAGGGCCACACCTCGGTGATTGTCAGGGCTATTAATGTTACCTTTTTTATGTAATAGAACTATTACAGACTTGGACGAAGCTTCGGGGAACATTCCCCTTTCAAATATTGAATTAAACAGAGCTAACAGAAAATCCACAACAACAGAATTAGCACATTTAAACATTTCCCCAATCACTTTATCCGGTCCAGCACGTTTGCCACACTTTAAATGTTTAATAATGTTTATGACTTCATCTCTTGTAATCTGATCATTAAATAATGGTTCATTATTAATCACTTCCGCCTCATAATCTTCACTATTTATATCATCATTAAAACCATTGAAGACATCACAAAAGTGATTGAACCACTGTTCTGAACTCATTTCATTTTAACTAACTGTTTTCCTACTAATTAGCTGACCAGAATGTTGTTGAGTCATCGACAGAATTGACCAGACAGAGAGAGAGAGAGAGAGATGAGAGGAGAGAGAGAGCTCTGCGCCGGAGAGAGAAGATAGCGAGAGAGAAGAGAGAGCATCGAGATGAGAGAGAGAGAGAGAGAGAACTTT
>JAGGCT020002956.1:27500-30891 GCA_017654935.2 Phymorhynchus buccinoides | reverse complement strand
TAAATAATACTAACCACTTCACCGTAGCAAGCAAATCCCACTCATCCACAATATAGTTCTCCAAGTTAGAAAGTCGTGAGCTATTTTGATCTTGCACAAGCGATAGGTTATGAAAGGAAACTGATCTTTAATAGAAACATGAACCGTACTGGGCTTAACTGTATAAAAACCCAGCCTTTACAATGGAATCAACATACCAATAGCAAAAATCATTAGGTCCAAATTTAGATTGGGCAAGTCTATGATAACAAAAGAGGGGAGTGATCTTTTATAACAGTAAGTAACTTTCATAATGTTTCGCAATAATAATTGTTATTTCCAAAATGATAGGCCTTCATAGGTTTTGAAAATATCATTGCACACATTCTCAGATTATATGTACCAGCTTGTTTCTTGGGCTGAAAATGAACTGTTCTTATCAAACTGAAACCACCTATTTGACATAATGTTCCACTGACGAAATGTCAGTGATTACGTAATTTCAGTGTTTGTGTATTTTCAGAAAGATTACATTTTCCGATGTCCCTGCATAAAAAAGGGTCTAGAGTACAAACAGGTCTGCACGTTGGTGGGGTACCAGACATACCAGGTACTGTTTGCTACTCTATCAGCAGTCACACTACCTGGAGTGTCTGGTATGCGCAAACCCCACATTGAAACTAGAAATTGTAGAGAAATAATAATAAATAATAATAATTTAATTCATTTTAAAAAGTGATGCCTGTCTCTCGCGAGGCTCCAGGCGCCATTACAAAGATAAAAACCAACAGGTTTAAGAAAGAAGAGAAAGGAGACATACAAGATTAAAACATAAAAAATAACTTTGACATCGTAAGAACAAGATATCATTAGAAAACATTAAAATTAATACATGCAGGGAACATATACCCCCAGCCCCTCCACTCTCTCTCCACCCCCTTCCCCTCCCCCCTCCCTCACCCCGCGCTGTCTACCCCCCTAAAAAACAACAACAACAAAACACACCCTCCACTCTCTCTCGCGCCTTCTCACTCACACACACACACACGCACGCACGCACGCACTCACCTACACACACGCAATCACACACACACCGTTTGGGATAAGACATATCAGCAGGTTGACGGTTGATGCACATCAGATTAATCATGGCTAAAATAGGTATGGAATAAGAAGGTCTTCATGCCTGATTTAAAAGCGTTAAACGTTTGTGCATTACGAAGGGCTAAAGGTAACGAATTAAAAACAGTAGGGCCAGCAAAGGAAAAAGAACGCTTGCCATATGTCTCCAGGCGAACTCGTGGGATGGCCAAATGACCAGCGTCTGAGGAACGGAGAGATCTCGATGGTGTGTATGGCACAACTAAGTCTGAAAGATAGGAGGGAGCAAGATCGTGGAGGCATCGAAAACAGAGGGTGGCAATTTTGTATTCGATACGCGCTCGAACGGGAAGCCAGTGCAGCTCCCTCAAGAGAGGCTTTGCATGGTCGAATTTGCGTTTTCTGAGGACTATGCGTGCAACATGATTCTGAGCTCTCTGCAGTTTGTCGAGAAGCGTGTTTGGGAGACCAAAAAACATCAATGGCCGCATCAATGGTAAGAAAAGGACGGATATGACCGATTCTGCGGAGCTCAAGATAGATGGTCCTGCACAGTAGCTTTATATGGTTCTCCATTGAGAGTACACGATCCAAATGTACCCCAAGATTCCTAATGGACTCGGCAAAACAGATATCTTCACCAGACACAACAAGAGAACTGCTGTTGGAGACTGCTTTGAGCTGCCTGGACGTTCCAACTGGGATGACCTCGGTCTTCCCATCATTCATTTTCAGCTTGTTCACAGTCATCTGCTTGCATCATTTTGAGGGGTACGAAACCCCCTTTGCTACTCTAGTTTATGGTTTGAACACTGAAGTTAGTTACATGCGAGTGTATCTCGATGCATGATAATGATAATAATGCTATGTGAAGATAAATAACTTTGACGTCAGGTTATTTGGCAACAGTGTATTCTTACACCTTTTTCTCACGTGCATTTACACTAAGCCTATGGGTTAATATGCGCAAATGATATGTCAAGTTATGATTTTATATCCCACGCTTGGCAGCCTTCTTTGGCTCTCTTGGAGATCGGTATATTATCAGGCATTAGGATTTTGGAGTGGGATATTTCTCGAGAGCCTTGCTGTTTATCACATGAGGTCCGAGACCGAGTGTGATAAACAGCAAGGCTCGAGAGATAGGATAAAAGCAATATCCCATTCCAAAGTCCTAATGACGGATACATACCGATATGTATCAACAGAAAAGCAAGAAAAAGAAACAGGCTCAGATCTGCAGCGAAATGAAAACGCATCCATTTTCACAACAGTGGTCGCAGCACACACACTGTAACACGCATTCTTGCGCAAAGAATATAGTTCAACAAAATACAAACGTTTAAGACAAATGTACTTCATAAGATGTGGTGACAAAATGTAACGTTTAAAGATAAACACAAACAGAAGCAATGAACTGAAACACTAACGACAATTGCTGTTATTTTAGCTTGTAAATACCAACAATAAAACGCACACACTTAATCAGATCAATTTCAACACACCATGAAAAAGAGGGGAGTCAGTTTTGACAAGAACGTCAATCACAGGCCCGGAAAACACGATTTTTTTAAAAACGGAGGTGCGGTAGCTCTTCGCACAGGTTCTGTCGGCTCATTTTTATTTCCGGACTGAAGATGAATTCAAGCTGTTCTTGCGACAGTACTGCGTCTACATTATCAACAATGCAACATGGACTCTCCCTGTGACACAACTGCTTAGCTCGAATCGTCTGCTAATATCGACGCTGGTCATGGAGTTGAGTAGCCTAGGCCTAGATCCATGGCTAGACGTTCCAAGTGGCACGCACAGAATCGTTTGTGTAGATCTGTGACAGATGGCACTGTTGATTCAGGCGAGCCATGAATATTCTTGAGAGTGGCTTCGCTGTGTACCAGTATTAAACTTTGTCGTCAGCGCTGAATGAATCCTAGACCCTATGACCCAAATTATGGGTCCAGCCTTGGTAGGAACAGCTGGCGTTGACAAGATTTTAATGTAATAATGCTATGTCAAGATAAATATCTGTGACGTCATGTCTAATAGCAACGGTGTATTCTTACACCTTTTTCTCACGTGCGTTTACACTAAGCCTATGGGTTAATATACGCAAATGATATGTCAAGTTATGATTTTATATCCCACGCTTGGCAGCCTTCTTTGGCTCTCTTGGAGATCGGTATATACCTTTTTGTTTCATCACGTGGAGTATTTCCAGTATATGCTAGCACAATCAAGCACCATGCACAAGCCACCCCAATGTAGGAACTTTAATATTGTTGAGAGAAAGAGAGAGAGGGTGGGAGGGGGG
>JAGGCT020002956.1:2500-25000 GCA_017654935.2 Phymorhynchus buccinoides | reverse complement strand
ATAGCAAAAACTACTGGACCAAGCATCATGGATATGGGCAACATTGTTTCTGATTCTGCCTTGTTGATGCACAATGTGTCCGTTTACAATGGAATATTCTTTGCGAAAAACAGTGGACTGTAACGTGTAGAACCAATTACGGTTCATGGGAATTTGTCTAATTAAACTATTAGTTTTTCGTTCTGATCTTTTGGTTACTCTATGCCTGTGCTACTGATTTTGTGATAACATTTGAAGGCGTATTATGCATTCCCCTTTTTCTTACAGTCTATTCGTGTCTTAAAAACATTTAGTAATTTGTTCTCTTGTTCGTGTTGTCGTTTCTGTCCTGCCAAGTTCCACATGTGCAAAAGTGGACCGAGAGCTGCGTTGAACGGTAAGACGAAGATCACCATGCCGCCATAGATCATCCGTGAAGTTTCACCCCCAAACGTCACAGCCATTCTGATCACACTGAACACAAGCCAACATCCAGCGTTTGTGATGGCCACTTTGCCCATTACATGCACTGAGAAATACACCCACCTTCGCGAGCAGTCCAGCACAATTCTGTATTTTGGTATTCGGATGTGGATGACAGTTTCACTGATCAAAACCAAAAAGCTTAAAATACTATTGATGGCTACAATAACGGCAAACCACTTGAAGCCTGGGTCATCATTGTAGTCATTGAACAAAGCCAGGCGACATAAACCGGACTGGCCGCTGAGGCCCCAATGTGACAGTCCGGGAATGAAAGGTATCGATGACAACAAGCTGCCAACAGCCCAGATGGCTGTACAAGCTACAGCGGTTGTTCTGTGATTGAATCTCCACGACTGTGCAGAGAAACACAGAGTGACGGCGTGATCCAAGGTGATGAGGCAGAGCATCAGGAGGGACACTTCACAGGACAGCAGGAAGAGAAAGCCACTGATCTGACATGCCACACTGCTGGTCCACGTCCTTTCCACTTGGAGATAACGCCCTTGAAATATTGCATCAGCCGTTGAGATGATACTGATGTGACTTCCCATGCAGAGGTTAGCACACTGTAATTGGATGAAAGCCAGGATAAAATGTCTTCTCACTTCTTTGATGTTTGTTAATGCTAACATAGAGCAACACATGCTTGAGAGAATAGAAACGATGCTCATGAGCCAGCAAAATGTCTTGTACAAATCTGTGGGCAGTAAGGACTCACACGACGGGAGCTTAGCATACGGTCCATGGCACTTAATTGCAGTCCATCGTTTGGGAAGTAAACTATCGCAGCATAACCGGTAGTTTGAGGACCAAATCTGTATTAAGTCTTTTGATCCTGATAGAATGTCTAATGGAAAATATTTCATGGTATTGCCTCTTATGTCTAGCTCCATCAACCTTGGCATACTTTTTAATCCCTTTATTCCAATGGTTTCAATGGAAGAAAACGAAACATTTACAAACTTCACAAGTGGAAAATACACAGATAAATCGTAAAGAATATTCACATTTGTGCTTGATATATCTAGTTGCTGCAACTGAAAATGTATATGCTTTGCCAGTTTGTTTGTGTTGTGAATTAAAGGATTATTGGCAAGCTGTATAGTTTTTAAGTTCGGAAACTCGAGGAAAACTGTTAGATCAAGATTTGTTAGATGATTATAAGAAAGACCAATGGCATTTAAATTGATCCATTTGGTCAGTGTAATGTTTATTAGAGAACAATAGGCTAGATTTATATATATAAGATACCCATTGAGGGTGAAGTCTGTTGGTAGCATTCCAGACCCTACAGCATCCACGTAACGAAGTTGAGGGAAGAGATGAGCAGCGAAACGACTCTCACACCAGAAGGAGTGACCTTGACAGACGCACACTTCAGGACAGGCCATGTCGCACATCAGCTCATCATCTCGCTGTGAACACTGACCCCAACCATCACACAGATGATCTCCATGCACGCAAACACTGGAACCTCGACACTTGTACAAACCTTGGCACGTCACTGCCTCACAGTCTTGTTCGTCTTCTCCCTCAATGCAGTCTGAAAGGCCATTGCATCGAGTGTAGATGGGGAGGCAGTTGATCATATCTGAAGCACAACGATAATGACTGTCAGGACACGACTCGTCCAGTTTCATCAGCCGGTGAACAAAATAACCAGTGCCGTCATGGCCAATATGAAATTGTTGTTGCTTAAATATACAACTTATGTACAGTAAGAACACGTTTTCCTCCAAGCCACAAGAAGTCTCATCAGAGTTGTCCAGACAGTCGGAGTAGTCATTACACTGTTGGCTGTTCAAAACACACTGGCCGTTGGAGCAGAGGAAGCCAGTGCAGGGAGGATGAGCACAGAATGACTCTTCACTGGTATCTGGACAGTCCTGCCTGAAGTCACACACTAGTGTGTACTGCACGTGGGAAATGTCATCCATGCACTGGAACCTGTCGTCTTTGGATAAAGGTATCCCACCATACAATTCCTGTTGTTTGCTTCCATTATGGGAAATGCCAGTCTGGAATAATTGGAGTTTTGTGTGACTACCTTGTGGACCACAGGACAAAAACGTAGGCACAGCATGACCTTCATGGCAAACCAATAGCGATTGCTGTGTTTTCAGAAACACAGATCTGACTGGAGACAAAAGACTCAAAACAATCTGCTGAGGAAACAAATGGTTTGTTTCTATCTTTATTTCGCAAAGTAAGGCATTGTTTATGTATAAATCTCCTAACACCATTGATGTGATACCGGGGTGTTCGACTGTGCGCATTGGATGGTATCGGTACTTCATTTTGAAATGGGCCGCATTGTAAATGACGGTGCCATCAGACCACTTTTGAAACTTGCTGTACTGAAAAGGCAAATTGTACCACCCCGTGCTGTAACCAACAAGTAGGGAGAATCTATTATATCTTTTCAAATGAGGAAGAAGGTCATTCTGCTCCTTCCTCGTCTTTATTGTTCCCAGCTCCCCGCCTTTAGCCTTGCAATCATAAGACAAAAGTAGAACATTGTTAGTTACAAATTGTACAATTGTGAAGCATTTACGTCGTGAAGCCACCATACCTGCACAGGCAGGGCTACTGTAGGGACAGCGCTCTGTTTCGTCCTCTCCCTCTTCACACTCTGTTTTCAGGTTACAGAGCAAATGATGCTGAAACATGGAGAAGTGACCAACAGAGCAGTTGAACACACCAGGGGAGAGAATTTGGGGTTTGTGTCTTTCATGATGATTTGAAAAATACAGGTTGAAGCTATCCATGGATCGTAGGGGGACATACATAATCCTGATGTATGATCGATGGAATAAAAGTGGATCACAGATTCTAATTCTATATTCCTCATGTGTGGCCGTTTTGTTATAAATTAGATTCAAATATATACAGCTCTGAAAGTCGACTTTCTGCTGAAGACTAATCATAATAACGTAGGACGGTGATGCTATTAATTCTGTGCTTAATGGTGAGTCTTTTAAATCACAAAGAGGCACTGTAATGTAACCCGAATAATTCAATGACTGCACTTTAAACAGATTCCTCTCTTGTGATATTCTAATATCAAATACATACAGAGGGTTGTTATAATTTTCTATATCCATGTAATTAGCATATGACTGAATGGAATATTCATCAAAACCATGACTGTCGCATTTAATAAGTAATTTGTGCAAGCGAATCCACACGCCCCTGGCCCTACTAAAATAAACCTTGTTTTGGGAAAACCAGTAAGTGCTCCACTGTCTATCAACACACCAATATTCCAGTCGTGTGACACGAGCTCGCACAAACAAACCCTGAGGTACAACGATACGCATTTTACAGAAAGTGTGGAGGTCACTGCAGACTCCATACACAGCTCCTTGGCCCCTTGGGAACGTTAGGTTAGGCTTTCCACAGTCTGACACATTGACCCTGTGAATGATGCTGGTGCTGTTGTGTCCGTGGAGCAGCTCCACTCCTGGACAAATGGCGCCGATGTTCAGGATTGTGGAAGGACCACCTGTGACTGCCTCAAACGTCTGATCTGAAAGCAACACTTAGTTAAAAATAAAGCAAGATCCCAAGCTAAATGGATGTGCTCCAAGAACTTGTATGGATTATAGGATTATTGTTATATGGCTTGCCATCTGAAAAAAACATTAATCACTGTCGCGTTCATTTACACATTACTATCGGAAAAGGGTAATCACATGCGTCATTAACTAACATACGTCATTCCGGATGACGTGATTCTTGTATACTTTCTTTAAATGTGTAGAAATGAGCTTTGTCTATTGTTTAAGTCATTCTTTTACTAACAGAAAGTGTTTCAGAGAATTTGTCAGTACCAACATATTGTTATGAATAAATGAAATAAAGAAAATAAACAATTGTGTTATGTTGTTTGTAGATCTACACTCCTATCTAAAACTATTCATCTCATTGGATCGTATAAGCCAATCGTGCTAAATCTTTTATATCTTGTCACGTGACTGCCACATCATCAACTGTCATTGGGAGAATCGCAGCTGAAGCAGAAGGGAGCCAGCTCCAGCCCAGTCAGACATTTGCGGCAGTTGGAAACAAAAGAAAAGCAGTTCCATACAACAAGAATGTAACGAACTCGCCCAAGTAGTAGGCCACTCTTGGGAGATACCATAGGTCGACTTGAGCCACGGATCGTCAACTTCTTGCGATGGAAGCCGACCAGGAGAAACAGACCTGGCAGCACGACTCGATGACTCTCAACCCCATTCAGAGTTATTTGGGGTAGGCTACACATTCATTCTTTTAGCATCGTCTTTGGTCATCATACTCATTCTTCCAGGGTATCAATTTCGTTTCAGGTCAAACGGGGTTGTATTTGCGTTCCATACTTTTTCTAAAATATTATTATTCATTAGCCAGATCTACATGATCGATCGATGACCACGACAAAGCAAGCGAATGTCATCTCCGCCTTGTTTCATCCTCATCCCCATTTGTTCATTGATTATGCAGAACATGTATTTTTCTTTATGGAATCTACATGAGTTGAATATATTTCGAGCATGAATTAGTATCTTAGTTTCATGAATGATGCATGAATCCTTATCTGATTTCAGGACTCTTGATTATGGAGTAAAAAGGTAAGATAGTGCATTTGTAAAGGATGTGAGTGTGAGTGCGAAAAGTAGCTGTGTGGATCTAGGCACACAGAGAACTGACACTGCACGTTCCTTGCAGGTTTTTCCCGTTACCGGTTCCTGTTAGCTGTACTCCAAAACATCTATGGTAATACGTCATCGATGCAAGTACGACTCCTCTCCAATACGTGGTCTTCACTGCACCACATGCGACGTTTGAATACCAGCACATGAGGATCAGCGAACGAAGTACTGCACCTCAAGATCAAGTACTTCATCTCGGAAATCATCTCAGCTAAGTGACAGGACAAAACAAAACACTAACGCTAACACACCACATCCTCTAGTCTTCACAAAACCTTGTATATTTTGTGCAAAAGAAAGATCTTCTAAAAAGACTCTAACAATAAGCATCTGAGAAGATGAGAAAAGAACAACACTAACAGTTTAGCTTGCAATATCTCAACATCACATTTTTCTATGCATTTATTCTGGTTACAATAATTCTATAGTTTTAATAAATGTAATACGTGCTCGTAACTTTGGTTTTAGATCTGTTGAAGAGAGTGAAAGGAAGGGGCGTATGAGTGTACTATCTCTCCTGGTCTGAATCATCTGTTTGTGTGCGACAATCACCATTGTCAGGACAACAGGCACTGATTCAGCCAATGTTTATTTTGAGGGGTTCAGTGCCTTGCATAAAATGTGGTGTCCCAAGATTTATAACTCACTTTAAGTATTTGAACACAGCAAAAGAAGCGCAAGTGAAACACACATTTCTCCCAAATACCAAATTCATTTAAATAAATGTTAAACAAATCAAGCAATGATGATGATGATTTTGTTTGGCTGTCCCATCTTCTAGGCCGTTCAGTGGCGTTGCTCCCATACTGCTCAATCCGAATCCCAACTCGCAGCTACATCCTGGGTTGTCAGTTCGTGGAATCCAAAACCAACAGTCCAAGGGGAGCGAATCTATGTTAGGCTGTAAGGTGGCAACCAACTGAGGAGATACTTCACTGCTGCTGAGTCACTTCGGTGGAGTTCAATGGAGCTGACATACACAGGAAGCCACCTACTAAATCCCCTATTGACGACAACATTGTCTTAATTGTAGAGCCAGCGAGTGTGAGGTCCTCCTTCGAGGGCGCCATAATTCGCCAAGCTCCCTAGAACATACTGATCCCATGACTTTGACCCGCACGAACGCACCAAGGACATAGACTGCGTGACAGGGCCTAGGGCTGTACCCTGTGCTTTCTTTTATAATGATATGCCGGCAGTAAACAGTCCCGAGAACTACAAACTCCTGCAGTGGTGGTCAACACTCTCAGAATCGCATCCATTAAGCAGATGAAACTCGACTGCATGGTTTCAGTCTTCCCATTGAGCCCATAGCCACTCATTCTGGGTGAAAGGCGGCCCACGACTGAAAAAAACCTCTTGCCTCTGATGGGATTTCAATGCCGGACCTCCCTGCCACTAGTCAGCGGCATTACCACGGCAGCTAAGAAATCAAGTAATTATGTTCATTGAATATATGAGGTTTGAAAATGGAAGAGTGCATTGGGTGTTTTGAACTGACTGAGTCTTTGGTCACCTGATCAGGCGCAATTACAAAATCAACGTTGCAATGGCATGAAATAAAACGAAAACTGGTAAGATCATAAGACACCCATCACATTCTTAAAAAGTATAAAATGTGTTAATGATATTACTACTACTACTACTGCTACTACTACTACTACTACTACTACTACTACTACTACTACTACTACTACTACTACTACTACTACTACTAATACATATCATTTGCATAGCACCTTTTTGAAAAAAATGAACTCATAAAACTCAGAACTCAGTATTATTCATAAGCATGCACTCATCCGAGCAGACATGTAGGCGTGACTTTTAAAAAAATATACCAACTATCACTTGCCAAGAATGTGGGGATGAAAATGTATCCATTTCAAAAACTTTTCTTCGCTTGCTTTTTTCCGTTTCTCCACCAGAGTGTTGAGTGTGTACATGAAAGGGTTGACAGCCGAGTTTAAAGGCAAAACGAAGACTGCAAGAGCCACGTTCACTTCTCCAGGTACAGGGGTTCCTGTGGAAGCCAACATCCCACACAGCCCAATGGGAAACCAGCACAGGAAATCAGTTAAAGCAACAGTGATTAACCGCCCGGCTATAGCCATGTCTTTAGATTGTTTTGTGGTGTCAGTTTTCAGTGCATTCTTTTGAATGGTCATGTAGATGAATCCTTGACCAGCTGATATAAACAAAAACAGAACAAAGTTAAGGACAATCATAATGCTGAATGAATATAATTTTCCTTCAAAATATCTTCGTGTTACTGGCAGTGGGATGCAAATTCCGGTCTGACTGTAAAACTGCCAGTGTTGCGTTATGGGAAGTAAAGGCAACAAAGTTAGAAACCAGCCCACAAACCAGGTGAGGACACAGGCCACAGCTGCTGACATTCTGTCAAACCTCAGCGTGCTGAAGGGAAAGTGAAGCACGACAAATCGATCAAGTGTGATGAGCCAAATGATCAGTGCTGATACTTCGTTGGACAACAGACACAGAAGACCAGCCATCTTGCAGGTCACACTTCCTTTCCAGGTATCGTCATAATGCAGGTATCTGCCACGAAACTGCTCATCAGCCCCTCCAATGATAGCGATGTAGACCCCCATCAGAAAGTCAGCCATGGCCAGGTTGGTGACAAACACACTGAACCCAGTCATGGACTTCACGTTTCGTGCGAACACACGAGCACAGAAGCAGAAGGTGTTACCAGTCAGAGACAGACAAGAGACCAGCCACAGAAACGTCCTGTACGTCCATGACTGCAGTAGATCTTCACACGACGATATTTCATCTTTTACATCTTCACAGGACAGGTCATCTGACTGGTCAGGGAGAATCTCGCTGCAGCAAAGTTTGTAGTTGTCTGTGGTTATTTTACGTACAAGGGAAAGGTCTTTAAACACGTCCAGAGGAAACGTATTCACAGGACTACCATCCATGTACAATTCTCTAAGTTTGGATGTTGTTCGGAAACCGTAACGGCTGATTGTATGAATAGTCGTGAATGATAAGTTTAATACCTGCAAGTTAGCAAAGTGTGCTAAAACTATGGTGTCCAATATGGTCAGCTGTGTGTGTGAAAGATCTAATGCTCTAAGAGAATTGTGTTGGAAAGAAGATAGAAAACCAGAGCTTAAAGAGGCAATGGGGTTTTTAGACAGAGATATTTCTTGAAGATTGATTGATTTATGAAAAGAAGACATGTTGACAAAGTGTAATTTATTCTCAGTGAGGTCGAAGAACTTTAAATTAGGCCAATCTAGCTCAGGCAGAGACGTCAACGAGCACTGCGCCAGAACCAGATGAACCAGGTAGTGGTTGTCCTTCACATCAGAAAGACTTATTCCTGACCCCGTGGCGTCCAGAGAACGGAGTTGAGGGAACAGTGCTGCAGAGAACACTTGGTGGCACAGAAATGTCTGACCCTGGCAGAAACAGCCTGAAGGACAGGTCACGTCACACGCCAGTTCATCGTCACGCATTGGACAGTGAGGCCAGTCATCACACAGCTGGTCACTGTGAACACACGTGGTGGACTGTCGACACCTGAAAAATCCTGGACAAGTCATGTCCCCGCACCCTTCTTCATCGTGGTGGTCCATGCAGTCATACATGTGGTTACACCGTGTGTACACTGGAAGACAGTCGTTGAACTGGCCAGGACAGTGGTAGTGACTGTCTGGACACGATTCGTTCCATTCCATTGGGATGGAAACAAACTCCAGGACGCCATCAAAATTGGTCAAAGCAGGAGATGGAAAATATGTTTGTTTTATAATAAGATTATATATGAAGTCAGGGCATTGTGTTTCATCCGATTGATCAGGACAATTAGTCCTGTGATCGCACACCTTAATGTAGGACACACACTGACCAGTAGAGCATGTAAACTGGCGATGACAAACAGGGTGTTGACAGAAGGCTTCATCACTGTTGTCCAGACAGTCACTGGTGGCATCACACAGAACAGTGTAGGGTATTGTGCGTTCTTGGCATGGAAACATGGGGACAAAAATGACATGATCATCTTTCACATAAACGTTTGTATTGGACGATAAACCAGACTGTGCACAGTGGGCAGTGTGTTTATCGTGACACCCTGCAGTTTGGGTCGATCCGTAAATAAGAAACGTGTACGTCACGTGACCACCTTCGCTTACTTTGATCGAATGGCGCCCCGTTGATGACCAGTTTGATGCAGTGGTCATGACAATTTTCTGCTGAGGAATTGCGTTCTGTTTGGTCTGGTTCTTCCTGACTTCACAAATGGCGCCCAAAAAGGGTCGATTCCACGAACAGCCGGCACCAGTAATTGTGTAAGTACGATGCTTTGTATAATAACAATGTTTCACACTCTTCATTGGCATGCTCGAAACTTTCTCAGTGTGATGGGCAACAGTCAGATCTTCATAGATCAAACTGTATACATACATAGTAGGTAATGATCTGTCATGGGAATATAGACCAACCCATAGGTACCCCATCCTATTTATTTCCACTTTGACGGTGTGGTGAAGGGCACAGTACCACCCAAACACATGTCTTGGAGCCCTCAATATACCCCCAACAGTGGAGCAATACTCGTTGGCTCTTTTGTTGTTATCTGTGTGGTTGCTGGCAAAGTCAGCGAGAGTTTCCACAACCTTGTAACAGTTACCGCCTAAAGCGACCAAACCTTGGCACTGGGCACTGCTGAAGTGACAGTGTTCTGATTCATCCTGTCCATCTTCACATTCTGTCTTCAGGTTGCAGGCTAAGTGATGCTGATATCTGGAGTAGTGACCCATAGAACAGTTCCAGACACCAGTGGATAACATGCCTGGGAGCTCACTCTGGTTAAAAAAGGAGAAAAGCAGACGAAAACACGAGGCTTTGGCGCCATAGTAATTGTACACCGTAACCTCAATGCTGAGTTTTGTAGTGTTATAAATATGAGCAATGTCTAATTTATATTTTGAGTTAGGATGCAATTTACCTCCCGAGTGAACCACACTTCTTAATACTTCATGTTTGTCGTCAGTGTTTTTGCCTGGCCGATGGCTACATGGCCTTTCGTGAGTATATAAGATTAATCTTTTAGGGCAAATCCACAAAACCTCATGCTCTTGGTAACTGATCATAACGAACTTGTTTTGGGGAACACAGATGGAAATCACTGTAGGATTAGAAGAATAAGATAATCTACCATGTAAAGTAATGTTGGGTTTCAGTGTGATATAGCCAGCATATAGGGACGTCATCACGACTGAGAAATTTGATGATTCAAAGTCTGTGTTCTCTGTGATGAAAAGGTGACTCACTCACAAAAACATCCACCCTCGTTCACCAGCACTGTCCCTCTCTGGTAACACCTCACCCTCACAGAAACTACTGAACATGTAAACAAGCAAAAGGAAGAAATGCACCAATACATGCGCACACATGGTCCATAATTTATTATACTCTCTCTCTCTCTCTCTCTCTCTCTCTCTCTCTCTCTCTCTCTCTCTCTCTCTCTCTCTCTCTCTCTCTCTCTCTCTCTTCTCTCTCTCTCTCTCTCTCTCTCTCTCTCTCTCTCTATTTCACTATACAGGATCACTGATACAATTATATCAGCGACACACTTTTCGTAACATGAATATAAACATTCTGGCCACAACAATATGAAAATGAAATGGAATAATGAATTAAATGAATTAAATTAACTGAAATGGTGAAAAATTAAAAGAAATGTTTTTCAAGGAAACAAAAATAATTGGTTATACAAAGTGAAAGGAAAATTGGTATGATTAACCATGGGAAAAGTATGTTGTTGAAACAATGGTTTTTGTCTTCTATTATTTTGAGCCACTGGTATCGTAGTAAGTTGGGTTTAATCCTCATTCCGCGGCATACGGCGGATGTCCGCAGTATCAACTTCGCGTCCGCGCCAACCGAATACGCGCGGAAGTTTTCATCCCGTATTCCGAGGCCATACACCGGGCCAAATTGGCCCAGGAAACCGAAAATTCCAAAAAACAAAACCCCCCACTCTCTCCCCTCTCTCCCACAGTTGATCCCCTCTGGCAGCAAGAGGAGAGACAGATACCCAGCTACTCCAACGCTGTGAAAAATACAAACTTCAAACCCTCATCCAAACCAACAGTTCCTGTACAGATTCATACACAACAAAACTCAAATCAAACATCCCACACTCCTTCAAATCTGTCTGACATTCAACAAACTTCCAAAGAGACACAGTCTGTCAAACAAAAATCAACACCGAAACTCAAACCTAGAAGGCGAATTCTGAGCTCAGAGGAGAGAGTACTAAGAAAAAAATCCGAGTCAGCCAAAGCCGCTCTTCGTGAGCAGGTGACACAAAACAAAATTGAAGAATTAGTTTCACAACAAATTGCCAAACATACCTTCAATATAATGACGCAAGTAACAACATACATGGACAAAATAATGACAAACTTCACTGACAAATTGACAAAACACATACAAACTGACAACCAGGCGAGTTTGACCGCCCCCCCCCCCCCCCCCCCCATCACAAAGTACAACTTTAATTGAAATAGACAACATTGATTTTAACTTTAAACAAAATAAGAACCAAACTACAGCTGAATCTTTGATGACCCAGATACTGCTCCAGTTCGCGAAAGCGAGAACCACACAAAAACCGTGCGCTCTTCTCGAGGGACTTCTCTCCCTTTTTCCAGCCTCGAGTGGCCAGCCACCGGTGGGCCCAAAATAGCAATCTATTTAGATTGGCTGAGCTCGCCTGCGGCTCGGCGGGAGGGGAGGGGGTCCGACAGAAGAGGGTCGGATCTCAAACTCATACAAGAAATTCAGTTGATCAAAGATCAACAGGAGGCTAAACAGTGTTGTATTGCACTTCAAAAGTGTAAAATAATAATGAACATGTCTTTTCAAAATATCTTCAACGTGATGTAGTTGGTTACCTTAGGAAAGAAGAAGAGAAAAAGTGACATATATGAACGTGTCATAAAAGACGTTTGTCATCGATCGCTCAGACAGGAACAAAAAGTTCAACGCAATAAAGCGAGATCATATTATATTGCTGAAAATGTAGGTTTAGTTCTGTAAGCAGATGAGATTCATCTTCCAAAGTATTTGTGATCCTAAGTTGTTTAAAAAATATACTTATGGAGAGTTCACATTTCCAAGATTTTGTTTCACAATGTCAGAAAAGGCTTTTAAATAACAAAATGCTGTTTTCGTTAACACATAATGAGAGTGACATCAAAAATAAGAAGCACCAATTGAAACAAATGTACACTTTACACATTTTCATGAAACCAGACAAAGATGATAGGGTTAGGATCAGCCTAGAGTTGTTGTCATGAAACTGAAAGAAACCAGACTTTGAGATCAAGAGTCATAAACATGAAGAGAATAGGATTAGAATCAGCCTAGGGTTGTTGTGAGTAAACTGAAAACAAACCCCAGACTTTTAGATCGAGACTCATCAACACGAAAAGGATAGGGCTAGGATCAGCTTAGGGTTGTTGTCATGAAACAGAAAGAAACCAGACTTTGAGATCGAAAGTTGTAAACACGAAGAGCATAGGGTTAGGATCAGGCCAATATTGTTGTCATGAAACTGATGAAAACCAGACTTTGAGATTGACAATCATAAACACGAAGAGAATAGGGTTAGGATCAGCCTAGGAGTGTTGTCATAAAACTGAAATAAACCAGACTTTGTAATTGAGAGTCGTAAACGCAAAGAATATAGGGTTAAGATGAGCCTAGGGTTGTCAGTAAACTGAAAAGAAGCAGACTTTGAGATCGAGAATCATAAACATGAAGAAGATAAGGTTAGGATCAGTCTAGGGTTGTGGTCATTAAACTGACAAAAAGCAGACTTTGAGATAGAGAATCATAAACACAAAGAGGAGAGGGGTAGGATCAGCCTAGCGTTGTCATGAAACTGAAAGAAACCAGACTCTGAGATTGAGAGTCATAAACATGAACAGAAAAGGGTTAGGATCAGCCTAGGTTTGTTGTCATGAAACTGAAAAGAACCAGACTTTTTAAAATGTTATTGCTGTCCCATATGCTGGGTCGTACAGTGGCGTTGCTCCTACGCTGCTCATTCTGAATCCCAAAGCGCAGCTACACCCTGGCTTGTTCAAATCGCAGAACCCGAGACCAGCCATCCAAGGGGAGCGAATCTTTGTAAGCCGTCAGAAAGCAAACAACCGAGGAAGAACTAGACTTTGAGATCGAGTCAAAATACAAAGACGATAGAGCTAGGATCAGCCTAGGGTTATTGTCATGAAACTGAAAGAAACCAGACTTTGAAATCGAGAGTAATAAACACGAAGACAACTTTTATAGCGCCTAATCTTTAAGCTCTAAGCGCTTTACATAAATCACTAAAATGAATAGTAAACACAATGAACAAAAAGTATACATCAAACATTGACCAACACCCCCCTTCCCTGATCCCTCAGTCAATTTCTCAATCACGCCCAAATAATGAATGACATAATCTACAGTACACTTTCGCAACCAACTTGAAACACTCACACTGATGGACACTTAAAGACGCCCAGGCTGCACTATTAACAAATCACACTCACACCCACACTTATAACGATAGAGAGAGAAAGAGAACGAGAGAGAGAAAGAGACATACAGACAGACAGACAGAGACAGGCAGACAGACAGACAGAGACAGAGAGCAGGGAGAGAGGCATGAAAAGGCAGGGCAAAAGACAGAGACAAAAAGAGATAGTATGTGGAAACAAAATTGGAAGCCGTGCAAGGCAGAGAAAAAGAAACAGAGAGAGAGAGAGAGAGAGAGAGAGAGAGAGAGAGAGAGAGAGAGAGAGAGAGAGAGAGAGAGAGAGAGAGAGATTGACGCAGTCACAGCCTAACTCTGTCGGTTAACATGTTCTGGTCACCAGTCTGTTAGGCTGATGCATATTCATGAGGTTCTCAATGATCCACCAGCGCGTCGCACCCACGGACCTACATTATATGTAGAGTCGCACGCTCAATTAAAAAGGGCAGACTTCAATGACAAAGGGAAGACAACTCTGATGTGCCCAGCAGGTCACGTGTTCATCCATGGACCATGGAACTGGACCCAAATCACGTGATCTTCACAGGCAAAAGTCACGTGATCCCTTCCCGGACACTAATGGCAGCCTCCAAAAAGATAGTGGTGGCGGCCCGCTCACTCTACATTATTTAACCGTTAATTAACAACCCTTAATCTACGTATTCCCCCCCCGTAAGGTTAAAAAGCAAACTCAACATCTTACAATGGAACTGCCGTGCCATCAAAAAAACAGGCGATCATTTAATACACTACTTATCATCCATCCCGGACACATATCATTTTATTTGTTTACAGTCCTTAAATACCAATTATTCTAATTTGCCCCACATTCAGGGCTATCATTACCCACCTTCAGTTAGCAACACATCAAGTAAAGTCTATATAGCTACTTACATTCATCTAAATATGCAATACGTTAATATACAGTCCCCACAAGATAATATAACAGGTACACGGTATTCAAACACCATTCAAACAAAAATAAATGGAAAACTAACTAACATCTTCAACATGTATTATCCAAAAGGATATAATACTGTTGATAAATCTAACTGGCTTCCCTCCCTTTCAGATACTGTTTCATTTATAGCAAAATTGTTAATGCAAATATGTTCTATATAGAACGACCTATCCACTGATATGTAATATGTTGGGATTATTTTGATATTTCTTAAGTTATGCTACTTTTCCTTCATAAAACAAGGAATTTGGTCACAATCTTCTTTCTTTGTTTATATACTTGAAAAAATCACCTCTAAAATGGTGTAGCTTTTGACAGGGTCATCCGATTCTTAAAAGAATTGCACCGTAGGGAACCACTACAACTACCAAAACTAATATTAGTAATAAAAACCCAAAAATGATGATGATGATGATGATGATGATGGATGACGATGATGGATGATGATAATAGATCAGTAGAACCATCAATGATGACAATAGGCCTACTTCCGATAATAAGTAACGACATCAAACTCAATACTTTTTGTTAATAGCATCAACCTTAATAGCAAAAATGATAATAAAGATATAGCGTTTCAAGACCAAGATAACACAGAAACACGCCCACGTCCATACACCCACACCCATGGAACAGTTCAAATGAAGGCTCACATAAATATAACTGCCCCCTCACCCGGGCCTGGTTACCCCCTTCCCCGTCCTTACCCCTACACCTCTCCCCTCCCTTTTGCCCTCTCTTCTTGTCTATTTATATCCTCTCCCTCCTCCCTTTCCCCCTGCAATTCCTATCTGTCTCCCCCACCACACCCTTTCCCTCTCCATTCCCTGTTGCTGGTTCTGGTCTGGGGGCATCTGCTCTGCCGCACACAGGTTGTCAAAAAAGCAAAAGGTGTTGTAGGTCAGCAGGATGCTCTCCACCATGGCCTGGTAAAATATCATCAGGATGGTGGGCTTGATGTTGACATAACTTACTCATATAAATTTGTAAAATTATTATCTCTAAATTCAATCAAAAGCTACTTTAAATCTAAAATGTACAAAAATATGTTTAGTTATATTAAATCACAGAATGTTGTAGCACTAGCAGCATAACTGAATTTAGTGGTACATTTCATTTGTTGACAATCACTTACAAGAACTTGCAAATAGTTTGCTGAAAGTGTTGCCTCTAGGCTCTGAATCACTGTCTCCACTCATTTTCTTTGGATATCTGAATAAAATCAAACCTACTCTACTATCACTGTATCACTATCAGCCATTTGTTATACAAAAATATTAGAAATGTGATTTATTTTTATTTTCACAAATTTCCTTCTGTCTTTAAATCTATTGAATATTAATCTCTTCTTCTTCTAATCTTCTGTGGTGGTGGCCAACTTCTTTATACAGAAGTAATTGTACACACTTTAGGGGGTGACCATAGAAAAAGAAGCGGAAGAGGGAAAGAGAGAAAAGAGCACACACATTTCATTATCAGATTTCCAAGAAAGGACTACACATGTAACCCTATTAGTTTTACTTGGGTTCAGCTTCAATATCTAGGGTAAAATCAGGAGTAGCAAACAAAATAAAGACCTAGTTCCGGGCTGGGGAGGGGATGACTACAGGGAGCTGGCGGCAGCTACTAATTTTCACGTTTGCCCCCAGCAAGCTGGGAACTAGCTGACCCTAAGCATTCCATAAGGCAATGTCCAGGCCGCAAGCAAAAGGACAAACAAGACAATTATATCCCTAACTATTGGAATAAAAAAAAAATCAACCTAGGCCCTATGCTGCAGCTGAGATTTTTAAAAAATAGTAAATAGGTCTAGTACAAAACAGCACAAGTTATAATTTAAGGTAATAATACTAACTGCAAACAACAGAATTGCATAATTATTCAGACTCAAAATATAGAGTTACTTAGCAAACTGTAGCCAGTGTAGGCCCAACAGAAGTAGCCTTTCTAAAGTCCTTGGAAAGTGAGGAACATTTTAGATACATTTGTTTTTCCCTATATTTTAATGTATCAAAACATTTTTGTTCTTTGCATAATGCATCAATCATTGTCACTTATTGTTGTTAAATGAAACGATGTCAACACACTGTGTGAGGTTGAAAGCATGTCTGAGGCAAGATGGCGTCACTGAATGACAGATCTAGGCTAAAACTAAGGAAACTTTGGGACGCTAGTTTACATATTTGGAACATACTGACATGCACCAAAATTTGCACAGTACTAGAAACACATCTTAGCTTTGTGGTGCTGAAATAAAATGTATACGAAATAAATATACAATGGGTTTTTTTTAACGTCTAAAGACAACAGGTAACTTGCGTCGATCAACGAACTGCTTCGAATCGGTTAACGAAGTAAAATGAGAACTCGGAACCGTTAACGAATGTTCCAACGTTATTTTGCAGTATTGCAAATCCTGTTAAGGTCACTCGGCTGTCCAGAATCTGGACACAACAAACCTACCCCCTCTGACATGCTCGCAGCGGCGGGTCACAAGAATAGAACATGGCTGAGCCTGCGCAATGCGCGATTTTCTAACATCGCTATACCGAGGGTATCTCTGGTTGAAACCAATTGTCACATTCGTCTTGAGCCAGGCGACGTGTGACAATAACACTGACCACACCCATATCATTGACACTGGTGACCCCTTTGTTTCTCTCAAAATGATCTGTGGTGAGGGATATCATGTGTGATTAGAATATTAGTAATTTAATTTGGTCTTTTATCTGTGATTGTTGCCATTTCTTGTGTACTAATGCTGGTGTTTTTCTGTTTTAGGAGACTGGTTCTTTTCCCCTCTCCAGTGTAAGGGGGTAGTTCTCTGTGTAAGTCTTTGAGAACTCAAGGGCCTAGCCACTTTTGTCTTCCTGTGGGGGTATGTTTTGTTGAATCTCTCTTTTTCAGTTTCCCTGCTCTGCTTTCTTGTTTTTCAATTGCTGGCTTTGGCATTTTCCTAGGAATTCTTTCTAGCGTGAATGGTCAGCTTCAGCCCTTTTTAAATTATTTAGTTCATTTGTAAGATTTTTTTGTGGGCATTTGTTTTCTAGTTCTAGTTGAATTGTAATTTGTTGGCATGGTCTATTTAAAGTGGACAAGTAATTGAGAATAATAGTCTTATTTATTTAATATTTTATGTATTGGATTTAGTGAATTGATTACTTAAATAAAAATGTTTTGAACATTGCTGTGAATTAAGTGGATATTAAAAGAGCTAAACTAAATGCTTTAATTTTCCATTTCATAGTAATATTATTTGATAGCCTTTGGCTTATTCGGACAATATTTGTGAGGTTGATGTTTTGAATTAATATAGACATTTTTCTTTTACAGTTGATGTTTTTCTTTTTGGGACTCTCCTGTCTTTTTTGTTGGTTTGGGTGGTCATTGACACCATGTGAGTATTTCATGGTATGACTGTGTTGAATGATATTTGCTATTTGATTAATGTTATTGTTGACTTCTTTACAATTGTGCTTGCATTATTCGTGGTTGATTAAACTCTGATTAAATAGTATTTTCTAATTCTTGTTGGCAAATTTACAATTACTTAATGTTGAGCCAACAATAATATAAGTGTGATTTGCATTTTTGTGATTGAAATTAGTGTACAATTTTGCATTTTTTGTAGTATTTTGTATTAATTATGGCTACTGTTGAGAAACATGTGGAAAAGGTGTATTTAACTCCGGGTGAATCAGAACCTGAAAAATTGATTCTTCTTTAGTTCTTGAAGATGAAGATAATGAGTTTTTGATTTTTTGTAAATAGAGGTAAGAAACTTGGTCTTGATGGAGAAAAGCTTTAGGATTATGTTGATAGATGTTTTGAGATGAAGGAGAGACAATTGGAGAAAGAAAGACTCGATTTGAAGAAGGAAGAGGCTAAAAGGAAGAGGCTAAAAAGGAATTAGAGGAAGAGAATAAGAGAGAATTGGAGTTGCAGAACATAGCTGCTCAATAAGAAACTAAAAGACCGACTCAGAAGGCTCAGGCAGAAACTAAGAAACAAAAGGATAAGTTGGATGCGGAAGAGGAAACAAAGAGGCAACATGATAAGATGCAATGTCAACTTGAAAAGGAAAGGGAAGAATTTAGAAGAGCTAAGATAACCATAGAGGCTAAAGCTATGTTTAAAGAACCTAGTTCTGATGCTAACGTTGAGTGTGTTTCTTCTGGTAATAGTGGTTTCAGTCGCCCTTTCTGGCCAAAGCTTCCTAAATTCAAGGAAAAGACGGACGACATTGATTCGTACATTTACAGGTTTGAGGCACAAGCTAAAGCTCTAGGATGGAATAAGGATCATTGTGGCATGTATTCGTCAGCTTTGTTGGAAGGTCCTGCTCTTACTCTGTACCACAGTTTGTGTGATAAAGGATTTGTTGTGAAGTATGCTGTCTTGGTTCAGGCTTTGCTGAAGAATTTTCGGTTCATTCCTGAAGGGTTTCGTAAGCGATTGACGGATTCTTGAGAGTGTTTCTCCAGAAGTTGCTTCTTTCATTTCAGAGAAGGGTGTCATTTGATTTGATGAAATGGTTAAGACTGCAATAAACCTATCGTAGAGCTCATCCTAACAAAAGGTTGGCTAAAAAAGTCAATCAACTCTTTTTGCAGGTGTTGGTTACGCTCAGTTCCAGTCTGCACGTGGACAGTGTTCGCCTGCCAAGTATAACTACTCGAATAGGGGAGGTTATTCGTACTCTGATTTCAGGCAGCAGCCCAGTTTCATGAACAGGCGAGGAGGTGGTCAGCACAGCAGCTACCAGTCGTATGACCGTTCTGATGCTTCTCATTCTGCGCGTGGAGGTGGTCAAGGCAACTACCATGGTGGCGTGCAAGGGAACTATCGTGTATGAATGTGAAGACAGGAGTGATGTCCCTTGCCCATACTGCACACTCAAGTAGTACATTTATACAATTTTGTGGCAACTGTGTTTGCATTTATGCTTTGCCGAGATCTTAACCTAGTTTGATCAGGTCTACACAAGGAAATCACATTCTTCTGGGCCGCATTTTCATGGGCTGTCACGAACCAGAAGGGTGTGCTCAATAAAAAAAAAAGTAAACCCACTCTCCATCTATCTCCCAAACAACACAAACAATAATTTGGAGTAGGCGTCAACTTGAAACAATTTATTAAAAAATAAACTAATTATCTTTCATACACGCAACGAATCGCCGCAACCAAAACAATTAATTAAAATGGTGGATGTAAAAGTTATCTCCCTTTACTAATCAATTAAACAAATCCTAGCAACCAGGTGCACCAATAAACATAAACTCTAAGATAATATCTGAATCCAAATTAATATTTAATATAATTAAATTAAACAAAACCAATAACCCAACTTTACACTTCCTTCTTATATTGACTTCCCTCCCTTGCTTCCTTACACAAAACACAACAGATGGCACAAGGATAGTTTCGAACACAATCACTTACAATGATGTTAAATAAACACCAAACTTCTGCAGTGATCTGCTCACCTAACTAAACTCCTGCCAACTGCTACAATATATTCAACTATGATTAGATGAAACAGATAGTGAGGTAATAGTCCAAGATCAAACCACCTGCAACTATGTTAAATGAAGTATTGCAGTGATTTGCTCTTTCCAACTAAAACACTCGCCAACCGTAACAACAAACTTTAATTTAAATCATCAACTTCACCAAAAGTAAATGTAATCCCGAGAAATAATATTAATATCCACTCCCCATCAATTATTCATTCCGATAAGTGAGTGAACAAGAAATGAAACAACCTAGTTGTTCTAAATAGTCAAACACTCACTTACCCAAAAGAATGATTGTCCTGAACTAAGAGAGCAATCAATTACTCTTAGAAACTAACTAGTCATCTACCAAAGATGAAAGTCCAACAAGTGGGAAAATACCACAAGGGTTTCGCAAAACCGTGTGCACCAAACAATCCCTATTAATTAATTAGCCATTCACCAAAAATGAATGTTCAACACGTGGGAAATACCACAAGGGTTTCGCCCAACCGTGTACACCAATTAATCTCGCAACTAAAAATGGTTTGCCTTGCTTCCCACCTTCGAGGTAATTCACCCCACCACAAATCAATAATAAACGATGTCTGGTTAATAAAAACACACTCCTCTGGTTACAGTTCTCCCCCACACAGTGAATGAATTATATTAAATGAAGGTCAGTCTTTAATAATTCATTCTTCTGGTTAAATTCTCCCTCTACAGTGAATTAATTAAATTCAATAAAAGACAGTTTATTAATTCACACTTCCGGTTATAATTCTCCACAGTGGACGGTTATATCACCTTCCCACTGTCAAAGGGAAATAACCCACTAAACAGATCTCTGTCTTACTCTTGTCGCTGCGGCGACCACAGTCTATTTTCACGACGTCAGCCACACGCGATGCACCACATTTAATAAAAATAAACTAAAAGGGTCTTTAGTCCTGGAGGTCCGGGTTGCTTCCCTTTGTGGCGTAGCTTCACCCCCTTCCGCGTTCTCAGGTTCCGGTTAGCTCGGCCTCTGGAACCACACTGCTGTTCCCATCGCGAGGGCCTGTTATAAAAATATCAAAACCCTACGTAACACTTTGTCCCCGTTAACCACACCACTAGGTGGCAACACACCCCCTTTTAACACAACACTAAACAAATCCTCCTCAATTATAAACTTGGCCTCTCCCACAAAGGGAAAATAATAACTCAAGCCATTACTAATATATTCCCTTGACAAATGAAATCTCATAATTTTTTCCAATAATTTCCTTGTCAACAATCTCCAATAATTTCCTTGTCAACAATAAATGTGTCTCCCCCCAACAATGTTCCGAAACCTTTCCCCATTACATAACATCCCTTCTTATAACTAAAGTGCACCCATGCATAAATGTGTCCCCATTACACAACACACCCTTCTTATAACCCAAAGTGCACCCATGCATAAATGTGTCCCATTTTCCCCCTACATAACATCCCCAACTATATTGTTCGTAGCGAAACCTTTCCCCAAACAACACGCCCTTCTTATAACTCAAAGTGCACCCATGCATAAATGTGTCCCATTTTCCCCCACCCCCCCCGACATAACATCCCCAACTATATTGTTCGTAGCGAAACCTTTCTTTACACAACATGCCCTTCTTATAACTCAAAGTGCACCCATGCATAAATGTGGCCGAAGCTCATTATCTTAAACCAACAACTCCTACACCTAGTACCCCCCAAAACATGAACACATCTCAAATTGACACGCGTCTGAAATTTACGTGCGGCACAACACAGGCGCACACCAAAAATGAAACTATCTTGCCCTCTCCCCTTATGTACTCAACAGCGCGGTGCAAAACCGAACTTTAAATACAACCACCAGCTTATTACTTTAAAATCTTACACCTATCTTCTTCATTTCTAAAACTTTTACACAACTACATTGTTCCAATTTAAACGTGAACCAACTATGACGCAACATTATTATTTCTTTACAACTTTTTACAGTTTAGGTGTGTGACCTTGTATTCCAACCCCGCTATTCTACCTTTGCAAATTAACCCCCTTTTCCTGTGATGCTGCGTATAAAAATGCATGCAATGGGGACTTCTAACCTCACGGCTGGACTTGGGCTCGTGAGCTTAGTAACAAACAATTACAACCAAAACTTTATTTACCTATATTAAAATTTATTAAAATATTTTTACACGTTCATACTTAAGCTTATCTATGCACAATATCACATTTCGCAATACAACCTCGGTCCGGCAAAACCGACTACAACCATTCAAACATTTGCTCCCCTAAACTGACAATTTCCTAACC